>JAJOOO010080511.1:0-10632 GCA_029582685.1 Solanum piurae
TAATTTCTTCGCCATCATATGTGTATACGGTATTTAATAATCCATAGTTATAACATGTCCTTACTAGATTAGCATTAGTTTTCGGCTGTGCGATTAGTCTATTATAACCTTGTAATTTTTGGGTTAAATAATCCTGGTTAGGTACTTGGGTTGTAGTAGATCTGGGGTTGATATTTAAAAATGATTGGATCTTGTATATATTTTCTATATAGGTTCGTGTGATATGGTTATATGCTCTTTTATCATGGTGTAGACTATCCGCGTATGTAGAAGTTTGTGGTTCTATGGTCAATATATTTTTTAGTGTTGGCTTTGGGGTGAATGGTTTTTCAAATAACTGGTTTAAGTTTGAATTTTTATGTTTTTCGCTAACTCTTTGGCTTGTACCTGCAGCTATATTTAAACAAACATCATGGGTTTTATGGTGTTTCCCAACGTCACCTTTTATCTCTGGAATTTTAAAGTCTTCCGATCGACTTAGCTCCGCATCTTTATCGTCATGCTGCTGACTTATATTAGCTTTTGACTTCAGATTATCTTCATTAGTCAGAACTGAAAGCACAGATAACTGAACTGGAAGTGTACTCACCTCAAATTAACTCAACAAAAAAGAAATAATAAGAAATGCATTGTTTAAAGCTTCATATAAAGAAGATATTAACTGAATGATGCATATAAATATATAATAAATTACTCTTTACTCTTATTTGGGAGATTCTCTAACTGACAACCATCACATGATCTATGTGATGATATAACGTCACGCCCACGCTGCCAGAACTATCCTATACCTTGTCGGGGTTTAGAACACCTCACTTAAGTGGATCCACTAAGCTATTCTTAAAATCAATCAGGAATCATCTAAAAAGTACGATCATTTACCTATGTTGGCAACATGGTCTATAAGGAGTGTGAGTTGTCTGAACTCGTACCCATATCAGTGCTCAATACTACTCCCAATAATAGATACTCGTGCTCAAATGTATAAAATATACTCTTTCTCTAGTTTGAGATAATTGCTCAAACTATCAACTTAAAAGAGGTAACTGCTCTAAAATGCCTTTGAAGCCATAAGCTCTTTTTAGTAATTAAAGTTTCTCTTTCTTCATTGTAAAAATAATACATTTGGGAATACTCAGTACCCTTAATCTTACTAAAAAATGTATCTTAAAACTTTCCTCAAAACTTAGTTGAAAATCAAATATTGGCTTTAAATAATTCTCAAGATGTATAACTTAAATAGGGCTCATGCTAAAATATAGACATGAACGAATCAACCCAGGGATCTCAATAACATTATAGAAACTCAATACTCAGAACTCAAGAGCTCAAGAACTGAAACTCAACGATACTACTCATATTAAGTATACTCAATTCATAGGGTTCATGTTGAAATATAGACATGAACGAATCAACTCAAGAATCTCAATGCATAACACGTAGCAATTAGATAATTAGGAATAGAGTTGCAAAAAGGATCAAGAACTCAAGAACTCAAAATCAACTCAACAAATTCTCTTGAAGTTTTATCTTAAACTCACTTTAGTTTTGAATATAAATTAAGACATTTGATTAGGATATATAGGATCTCTCAAGGATTAATGGAGCCTTTATGAGCTAATACAAAGAAGAGAACTTAGTCACGATTCAAACAATCACGTTTGAAAGAAGCATGGAAATAAAAAAGATTAGTAAGTCTTGGTGCACTGGATAACGTGGAGCGCCAGGCCCCAAACAACAGAGCAAAATTAACGGCACTATGGGTGGCGCGCAGCCCCTGCCTCCTACCCAGAAAACCGATGATTTTTTCTTTTAATTTTAGGGTCCTAACCTATTCAGAATTGAATGGTTCCTTCTAAATTTTTCTTGATTCTAAAACCCAACACAAATTTATAGAATTTTATCATACAAACCTCCTCGAAATAGGACTCTTACCAAAGATCCACAACACAAAAGAATTCACAACCCCCATTTTTAAAGAATTGAACCAAAACCAAGAACTATGTTAGAATCCTTTACATACAAAGATTTTATGGATAAACTAGATGTATGGTGTGAGGACAAACAAGTACATCACTGTGGGAAGCCTTCTATACCTGGAAAGAACAATGTTCTTGGCGAAAATCGATGGGATCTTGAAGAACGCTCAAAACGTAGCTCTTTATCCTCTTGAACTCTTCTCTTATTTTTCTAAGTATGTGGGAACGACAAAGAATAGCTTAGCATCTGATTAGACCCTTAATTGTGTGAGGAAAAACGTCCTAAGCCTACTGGAAAAAGGAAAATACTAGAATATCCTTTTTTGAAAATGGATGAAATTCTTTAAATAGAGAGGCTTCACGCAAATGGGCATAACTTTTTACTCCATGCTCGAAATTTAGCAAACTTGGAAGTGTTGGAAAGAGGACTTAAAGGCCTTATGTTTGATAGCTCATGGGCTACCTAATTCTTTATGTGCTAAAAGATTTGGTCGATTGCTAATGACCCAAAACTAGAAACTGATGGTGACTCGTACGAACCTCTCTTTAGAACTTTCAAAATCTGAGGTGTTACAATATCAATAATACCATATTGATTTGATTGTTCTGTTCTTGATTTTTTGGCAGTAATACGAGGCTCTCCAAAAAGGAAAAGCGCATGAGTTATAGTTGGTGTGCGGTTTCGACCTTAAGGTAGGTTACAATTTACTTTTATTTGAGTTGGCTAATTTAAATTAAATGTATTTTGAGTAGTATCACTTGATTGTGTTGAAGTTTAGGGATAGTTTAGAGTTCATCCTTAGTCGACTTATTATGATTATTGGGTTGTTTAGTGTACTTTTTAACCATAAAATTCTTAGCTTAGGTTGATTCTTGTGTATATAATGAATAATATCCTTAGACATTGCTTTTAGATGAAATGAAACATAGGTTGTCGCATGTTTTCATTGATTGAAATAGTTTGGATGATTATGTGGTGTTGTTGATTTCTGACCTTGTTTGTTATTAAACTATTGAGGTTGAGGCCGTGAGCTTGGAATGACAAGAGTTGCATGTTAGTATTCTTATGGTGTGATGGGTACTCTATCCTATTCTATTTTAAATATTGGTTGATTTGTGATGATGATTGGATCGTGTTGGTGTGAAAGAAAATCCATGGAATTTTTGCATGTGTTTTGGTAGAAAAATCGAGGTCTTGGAGATACTTGTGAGTACATCTCCTTGGGAGTTGGACTAATGATTTTTAACTAATTTTACTATTGAAAATTGGTTTTGAGAAAAAAAATGCTTTATTTTTCATTATAAGACAAATATTGATAATCTCTCGTGGATCGTAGAGCACATTCCAGGTTTTACTTTGAATATGTTGATAAGCTCCGGTGGTCCGCGGATTGAATTTTTTGTTATACTTTTTTGATAGGCTCAGTCGAGGTTTTGTTGTTTTCTCGGGATTCCACAGGATAGCCGGCGAGACCACTTCAAAACTTTGCATCCTGCATTTAGCACATGTGCATTGTATCTCTCGGTGTAGAAACTGGTTGTTGTTCCTCTTCGGTAGTTTTAGTTACTTTTACCTATTCTCAAACTTTTGTTAGCTTCATCGTGCTATTTATAAATATGATCTTTCTAGGCTCGATCGGCCTGTGATGTCTACGAAGTACCCTATGTTTGGTAATCATACTACACTTCTTCATATTTTTTTGATGCAACACCTAGTATGAGCCACCCTCAGTGCACGTAGGATCTTCGTTCGTCGTCACTGACTTTGATGGCAGTGAGCTCTTAATGTTTAGAGACTTGTTGGTTTCCCTCTTTTGTACTGAATTATATTTTGTATTTTGAATTTGTAAATTCTCTTGTATATATGACCTTTCTATACTTATAAGCTCATGTATTGGTGACACCTTGTTGGGGGGTTGGTTATAGTGTTACTATCTATTCTCAGTCACTTTTGGGCCTCTTCTGTCTATTTGTGTCACCTTACAAATTTATGATATGACCCTTTTCTCTCATATTCTTCTTCTACTTCTTCATGTCCTTATTGTCATTACTCAAATCGTTCTTTCCCATCTTGTGTGTTTGTTTAAGCTTTTCTACTCGGGGATTGTATCATGCCCCATCATATCTCGGTTCAAATTATGACATAACTAAATTCATTTAAAACTACATCAAAAATAATCATTAGCGGCAATTAATTCTCAATTGCCACTAAATATGTATTTTTAGTGGCAAATAGCACTCTTTGTATATGTCCCTAAAGCCTTTAGCGACATTGGTTCTAATGGCACTTAACTAATGCTGGTAAAGACTTTAGAACTCTTTATTAATGTCAATATTTATTTCCGCTAAAAGTTATTTTTGTTGTAGTGTAAATTCAACTTAGATAAGCCCAACTTGCTTATTTACCATCTATAACGACAAGTCCCTTGTTTGTGGATAATTGAGAACTGTATGAGAGAGAGGTAAAAATATGAGAATTTAAAGATTTTACTAGAATTTGTAATTTAATGTAACACCTCGCTATTTGAAAGAGCTAAAATTAGAAAGAAATAAATTGGAAATAGCAAAAATCTGAAATTTTGCAAGTTATGAGTTTAGGGTCATCTTCAAACAACTATAACTTTCAATATAGAATGAGTTAGGTGGCCCATAAGATATCAAATGAAAGGTCTTGGAATCCTCTTTCCAACGCCACCGATTTTGATAATTTTCGAGCTCGTATGAGGGAGACATGACTATTTGAAGCCAGGCTGTCTATTTAAGGAAAGTCACCAGGATTTAAGAGGGGTATTTTTGTCTTTTCCTTACCCTATCAGATTTAATTTGTTTTTATTAATTAATTAGGGGTCTAAACTAACTGATTTGGTTCAGTTTACACAATCATAATTCATGGTAGGGTTTTATAAAAGAGTTCAAGCACAGAAAAGATGAGAAAGGTCAAGGTTTCGTCAAGTTCTTGAGGTTTCGTTGCTGATGAGTATGATCCTTAAGAGGTATGTGAGTTCACATAGTACTGGGTTATTTCACCCACGAGGCAATCATGTTATTTTCAACATAATTTAGTCCTAAAAAGTTGAAGGTTTGATGTTCTTGATTAGTGTTGTTGAATTTGCTTTCGCTCTTCAATTAGGATGGGATTGATGAGTTCTTGAGAGAATCGTATCAATTTTAAGAGTTGTTTTTAGTAGATTCTTGTGTGCATGTATTGGGTAACTGAATCTAAGAATAAATTGAGAAAAAGAATCGATTTTAGTCGAATTAAGATAAAAAAACGAGTTGAAAAATTCATTGGGTTCACCTGGGAAGGGGCTGGCGCGGTGCACCCTAGATGCACCAGAGGATCTGGGGCGGCGCGCCAGCAGTGCACCAAAATGTGCCCTCTGAACTTTAGGGGCTGGCGCCCCACGCCTGCAGTGCGCCAGGGTTGCCTCCCCCCACCAGTTTTCCTTTGTTTAGCCCGCCTCAGTCCTTCTAAAGTGTACTAATATTTCCTATTTATTCTAACTACTCTAAATGACTTCTAAACATCTAGAAATCATCCATAAACATGAATCATAACCTTGAATCCATAAATTCAAATTCAAGGTAGAGCTATGAGTCAAGTCTTGAGAGTTCTTTGAGTAATTTCAAATAGTCTTTTACAATTATTTTAAACTTGTTTTAAGACTGGAGCATTGAGTTGAGTAATAGTAAGAGTTAATTTCAGTTTCTTTAAAATGATATATGGGAACTAAGTATTCCCAAGAGTAAATGTTTTCACATTTAAGATGAGAGGAAACACTTATTTCCAAAAGAGTTTTCATGAGCAATTATAGTACCATCTATTTTAAGAGAAAGATTTTTGAGTAATAATCTCAAACCACATAAAGATTTATGTTTTTAAACATATGAGCTAGTTATATTTTAGGAGTAGTATTCAACACCGATATGGGGACGAGTTCAGATAACTCAAAGTCTCCATATACCACGTAGCCAACGTGGGTAGAAAGGGTCATACTTTTTAGATGATTCCTTAATGCTTTTTAGTATAGTCTAGTGATCTACTTAGTAGTAGGTTCTATACCCCAACAAAGTATAGGACAGTTCTGGCAGCGTGGGCTAGACGTTGTATCATCACATAGCACATAGTGATGGTTGTCAGTTACAGAAACTCCCACAGACTTATATTGTATCTTTATATATACACATAGAGTTTATATTGTATTTTCTGATACATTGAGTTGTTATCTACTGTTTATAGCTTTTCTTTATACTGCATCGTTATCACTGCTTTATATTGAAATGAGTTGAGTAGAGCTGAGATAAGATAAGTGTTTCTTCCAGTTCCAGTTCAAGCTTATGTCTTATTTTAGATTTCCCCTCACATGCTCATACATTTCATGTACTGACGCTTTTTGGCCTGCATATTTTATGATGCAGATACAGGTAGCGAGGATCAACATCTATCGCTTTGTTGATCCAACTAAGATTCAGAGTTTATGGTGAACCTCATTGCTTTCCGGAGGATCCCTCTATTTTGTTTTATCATTTTAACTTATTAGGATGTTATGGGGTCTTGTCCCGACATCCATTTCATTTAGTAGAGGCTTCATAGATAGATAGACACTAGTTCCGAGGTCTTTTCATTTTCATTCCGTTTATGTTGAGACTTGAGTTGCCACTTTGGCTAGTTGAATGTTTATTTCTAAAACATTCTAAGTTTACTTTGAGACAGTTGAGTAAAGTTTGAATTTGATCTCTTTTATTGATGCTTAAGTCTTCCGCTAAGAGTCTAGCCAGTCCAAGGGTTCGCTTGGGGATATAAATGGCTCTCGAGTGCCAGTCGCGTCAAGGGTGTAGGCTCGGAGCGTGAAAAACTTGGCATCAAAGCACAGAGTTCAAGAGTCCTATGGTGTCTATGAAGCCGTGTCTATGAAGTCATGTCTTTAGAGTCCTAGTTATCTGTGTGAAGCGTGCCATATCTATAATTAGGAGACTACAACATTTATGAACTATCTCACTTCTTTCATACTCATTTCGTGCGATATAGTTCATCTCTATAAAGTCTCATTCTAACTCATGCTTGCAAATATCTTTCAGATCATGCATCCACAAAAAGTTGTTCGAGGTTGTCCTGCTAGAAGGAATGTTGCGGATCAAGGGGTACCTAATGCACCAGAAGTGCAACCTCAAGAAGAGTTCAATAATGTTGAGTTCTATGAAGCTATCTTGATGTTGAGTCAAGTGGTGGCCAATCAAGATGGTCAACAGAGAGGGGATCCACAGGATGTGGCTAATATGTCTAGAATCTGTGAGTTCTTAAGGATGAATCAACCAAGCTTCACTGGTTCAAGTATCACTGAGGATCCATAAAACGTTGTGGAGGAGTTGCAGAAAGTGTTTGAGGTTATGCATATTGTTGATGTTGAGCGAGTGGGACTAGTTGCATACCAACTGAAGGGTGTTGTAGAATTTCATTTGACCAATGGGAGAAGGGTAGAGCTGAGGGTGCACCGATTATGAGTTGGGTTGTGATCGAGAGTGCCTTCATGGGGCGTTTCTTTCCCTG
The DNA here is from genome assembly GCA_029582685.1 of Solanum piurae. NCBI lineage: Eukaryota > Viridiplantae > Streptophyta > Magnoliopsida > Solanales > Solanaceae > Solanum > Solanum piurae. The sequence continues at coordinate 7,528 of JAJOOO010080511.1, forward strand.
TGAGCTAAGAGAGGCAAAGGTAAGATAATTCCTCACTCTTAAGCAGGAATCTATGAGTCTACTTGATTATAGCCTTAATTTCACCCAACTTTCCCATTATGCTATAGACATAGTTGTTGACATAAGGAGCATGATGAGTCTGATTGTTGCTGGGTTGTTTCTCTATTAAGTAACGAGGGCAAGGTAACTATGCTAATAGAGGATATGGACATATCAAGGTTGATGATCCATGTGCAATATGTTAAGGAAGATAAGTTGACAGATAGAGAAGAGTTTTGGAACAAGAAATCTAAGACAATAGGAAATGAGTGCGGGAAGCAGAAGAGTAATGCAAATTGGTAATCATTTCAACATAAGCAAAAGGGACCTACTTCATAATCTGCTAGTGCACCTGCACCAAGGAACATGGTGAGTTCAATAATCATAATTCATAGAATTTCACAGCTTGATCTGCACAGTCTCAAGGGAATGTAGCACAAAGAGGAAATGGGACTTATGCATGTGCTAAGTTTGGGAGAACCCACTCAGGAGTGTGACGTGATGGCTCCACTAGTTGCTTGAAGTGTGGTCAGGATGGTCACTTCATGAAAGAGTGCCCTAAGAATAGGTAGGGCGGTAGAAATAGGGGCAATAGAGCCCAATCTTCTTCAGTTGCTCCAACAGACAAAGCTGCACCTAGAGGAGCTACTTCAGGGACAGACGGAGGGGAAAACCGTATATATGCTATCACTAGTCATCAAGAGCATGATAATTCTCCAGATGTTGTCACTAATATGATCAAGTTCTTTAATTTTAATGTATATGCTTTGTTAGATCCAGGAGAGACTCTATCTTTTGTGCCTAAGAAACTTCTTGAGCCCTTCAGTGTTTCAACACCTGTTGTTGAGTCTATTCTAGCTGAGAGAGTTTATCGTGATTGTACCATTTCCATCAATCACAATGACACCATGGCTGACTTAGTTAAGTTAGATATGGTAGAATTTGATGTCATTCTAGGTATGGATTGGCTTCATGCCTTTTATTCCTCAGTTAATTGCAGAACTCGATTTGTTAAGTTCAAGTTTCCTAATGAGCCAATTTTTGAGTTGATGAGTAGTTCAGCAGTGCCGAAGGGTCATTTTATTTCGTACCTTAAGGCCAGAAAGTTAGTTTCCAAGGGGTGAATCTATCACTTAGTCCGAGTTAATGACTCTAGTGTTGAGACACCACCTATTTAGTCAGTTCCAGTTGTTAGTGAGTTTCTATAGGTCTTTCTAGATGATTTTATGGGTATCCCTCCTGAGAGAGAAAAAGACTTTGGTATAGACATTCTTCTCGATACTCATCCTATCTCTATTACGCCATAAATAATGGCTCCAGCAGAGTTGAAAGATTTAAAATAACAGTTGAAATATCTTATTGAGAAAGATTTCATTCATCCAAGTGTCTCACCTTAGGGCGCTCCGATCTTATTTGTGAGGAAGAAAGATGGTTCTCTTAGAATTTGCATTGATTACCATCAGTTGAATAAGGTTACCATCAAGAATAAGTATCCTCTTCTGTGAATTGATGATCTCTTCGATCAACTTCAGGGTGCCACTTGTTTTTCTAAGATAGACCTCAGATCTGGCTATCATCAGTTGAGAGTAAGAGAAAGTGATATCCCTAAGACAACTTTCAGGACCCGATATGGTCATGATGAGTTCCTAGTTTAATCCTTTAATTTGACTAATGCTCCTGTAGCATTCATGGACCTTATGAATAGAGTATTCAAGCTTTATTTAGATATGTTTGTTATCGTATTCATTGATGACATTCTAATCTATTCGAGGAATGACGAAGATCATGTTAGTCATCTCAGAATAGTTCTCCAAATTTTAAAGGATAAGGAGTTATATGCTAAATTTTCAAGTGTGAATTTTAGCTTGAGGCTGTGGCATTTTTCGTCCATATTGTTTCTGCTGATGTGATTCGAGTTGATACTCAAAAGATAAAGGAAGTACAAAATTGTCCTAGATCCACATCCCCGATTGATATTACGAGTTTCTTAGGATTCGCTAGCTATTAGAGAAGGTTTGTCGAGGTGTTTTCATCTATTTTATCCCCGTTGACCAAGTTGACTCATAAAATAGTTAAGTTTCAATGGTCTGAAGTTTGTGATAAAAGCTTTCAAAAATTGAAAAAGCGATTGAGTACTACCCCAGTATTGACCTTGACAAAAGGTACGCAAGGTTTTGTTCTATATTGTAATTTTTACAGAGTTGGACTAGGTTGTGTATTAATGACAAATGACAAAGTTATAGCCTATGCCTCCAGAACACTTAAGATTCGCGAAAGAAATTACCCAACCCATGATCTAGAGTTGGATGTTGTAGTATTCGCTTTGAAAATATGGTGTCACTATCTGTACGATGTTCATATCAATATGTTCACCGATCACAAGAGTCTTCAGTATGTGTTTATTCTGAAAGAGCTTAATCTCAGACAAAGGAGGTGGTTGGAATTACTGAAAGTTATGATATAAGTATTCTCTTCACCCAGGTAAGGCAAATTGCGAATGTTGTTGTTGATGCTTTGAGAAGGTTGTCTATGGGTAATAATACCCATGTTGAGGAAGATAAGAAAGAGCTAGCCAAAGATGTGCACAAAATTACATGATTAGGAGTTTGACTAATGGATTCCAACGAAGGAGGAGTAGTGATGATTAATGGAGCTGAATCATCATTATTGTCTGAAGTTAAAGAGAAACAAGACCAAGATCCTATTTTGCTTGAATTGAAGGCAAATGTTCATAAGAGAAAAGTGATGGGTTTTGAACAAGGGGGAGATGGTGTATTAAGATATCAAGGTAGATTGTGTGTGCTAAGGTGATATACCATGAGTTTACGATATTTCTAATACATTTCACTTACAAGTTGTGTGTGTCTAAGGCCTTTTCGTATTGGTTTTTATGTGTTTTTATCATATTTTGCAGGAAAAATGTTCAGGCGCGGAATTTAAGAGACAACTGAAATAAATGCAGAAAAGGGCATCTACGGAGGTGATCTACGGACCGTAGGTCCATTGACGCTCCGTAGATGGTGGTCGTAGATCAGCAGCCAAGTCATGGAGGCAAATCAGGGAAAT
>JAJOOO010080513.1:0-24224 GCA_029582685.1 Solanum piurae
AGTTTTGTTTTTACAAACATATGAGCTAAAGTATATTTTGGGAGTAGTATTGAGCACCGATATGGGGACGAATTTGAGTTCAGATAACTCACGTCTCCTTAGACCAGGTAGCTATCCTGGGTAGTAAAGGATCATACTTTTTAGATGACTCCTTAAGATGTTTTTAGCATAGACTAGTGTATCTACTAAGTTAAAGTGTTCTATATGATTACAAAGTATAGCACAGTTCTGGTAGCGTGGGCAAGACGCTGTATCACCACTTAGTCTCATAGTGGTGATTGTCGGTTAGAGAATCTACCACAGAAATTATATTACTTTATTATATAAGAAAAGTTGAGTTTTTTATTGCATTTTATTTAACGAACTAAGTTGTTTTACTGTTTTATAAAGCTTTCCATATATTGCATGTGTATTGTTGCTTTATATTGAGTTGAGTAGCCAGAGTTTAGTACCCAGAGTCGAATATCATATCTCTGAGTTGAGTATCTTATCCTTGAGTACTTCTGAGTTAAGTAAGTTGAGTAGTTTTTAGTATCCTTGAGTGAATTTGAGTTGAGTAAGTTTGAGAAGAGTTAAGTATGTTTCCTTTTTATCAAGTTTCAAGATTATGTTATGCTTTAGAATTCCCCTTACATGCTCGTACATTCCACGTACTGAGCCATTTGGCCAGCATCTTCTCATGATGCAGACACAGGTATTCAGGATCATCAACATGAGCTTCGTTGATACATCCAAGAGTTCGAGTTAGCTATGGTGAGCCTCCTTATTTTCGGAGGATTTCATTTACTTTTCAGTTTAGTCAGGATGTCGTGGGTCTTGTCCCGACTTTCATCTTTACCAGTTAGAGGCTTCATAGATAGTCAGTATAGTTGAGAAGTATATATTATTTATTTATTTTATTAAATATTTCAAAGACTTAAGTTGCCTATTTTATGGCGAGTTGAATATTATTTTTATATTCAGAGATCTTTTCATTTCAGTTAAAGTTTTATATTTCAGTTCCATGAATTTTTATTTGAGTTTTTAAGCTTTTTATGCTTGAATCAGTTTTCCGCTTATAGTCAGCCAGGATGAGGGTTCGCTTGAGGACCAGCAATGGTCTTCGAGTGCCGGACACGTCCAGGGTATAGGCTGGGGACGTGACAAATTTGGTATCAGAGAACATAGTTCAAGAGTCCTAGGTTGTCTATGAAGCCGTGTCGGTAGGATCTTGTTTATGGTTATGAGGGACCCACTTCTATAAATGAGGGACTACAAATATTTAAGAAAAGTTTTCGTTGTTTCATACTCTTAATCGTGCAATAGAGCTATGTCATAGAGATTTATATATACTCGTGCCTCTCTCAGATTCATTCGACTACCCATCATACTAGAGGTGGTTGAAATGCAGAGTTAGTTCTTTGTCGATGAGTTGTTCTTAGCAAGAGTTTTGAGGAAGTCATGAGACTCCAAATGGGCTTAAGAGAAGTCCAACAGTAAGTTAAGTGTTCAGTTTCAGAGAAATGCAATCATATTCATGTGAATCGTGCGTTTGAGCTAAAAGCGAGTTGTACTATTTTCCTTAAGTCTTGTTTCAGTTGAGATCCTTTTTAAGAAGTATGTTTAGAGCTTGGGGTGTGATTTTCACCCAAAGAGATAGTATGAGTTATGATTCTATAAGTAGTAGTATAAGAAAGAGCCTAGAGTTAGAGGAAAGTATGCAGAGGTTTAGTAAAGTAAGAAAGGGAGATAGTATTTTGAAGAACCATGTTACTATAGTCATGCACCTCGTAAGTTAGTAATGAGGAGTTTTCCCTTATGGGTAGACTAAGAAGTGATGAGTTGTGAAGATTCCATCAGAGGAGGTATGAGTGTGTTTTAGCTAGAAAGGATTTGGTGATGAAGTGTCATTGTGTAGGAAATGACTAAGTGTAAGTGGTGAATAGAAGAGAAAGAGTACTCATGAGGTTATAGATCAAAGCTAGGCCTATTATTTTGAGGGAGACCCCATAATATTCAAAGTGTTATAGAACTAATTAGGCATTGATGTATAGTGAATGAGTGAATAATACTCAAGTTGTGAAGGGAAATGTGATAGCAAATTGTAAGTATGAATACTAAGAGGTGAGGGTTGGCTATTTTTCATAAGGTCCTAGTGGACGAGTGTTTCTAAATTTGTATCTAGTAGTTATAAGTTAGTATAGTAAGCGAGCAATCATATTGATATTCGGGTTTAGTCATAAATATTAGGCTTGAATTCGAGATGAGTGTCATGATCAAAAGAATGGCAACATTAGGGTGATGATGTTAGTCTTGAGATTTAATCTAGAAGAGTTGACATAGAGTAGGTGAGGAATTGAGGTGATTAGCTGCAATAGATATGAGTGGTTCAAGTGAGAGACCCTAACATTTAGATAAGGGAAGTGAAGTGTGGCTAGGTCACAAGAATAAAAAGGGGCATTAAGAGGTGTATCGAAGGGGTACGTAATTAGAAAGAGGTCTTAGTACCTGATTATGGAGAGTTCAATAGTCATAAAATAACCTTCTCCCGAGTGTTAGAGTAAAAGAAGATGTAGAACACTTTAGAGCTGATGAAATAGGTCCATAGCTTTCTAGGGTCATCTTTAGACCTAAGGGGGAGATGACGAGATGAGAAATCAAGTCAAGTGTTTGAGAGTAAGATAGTAATGAGTTCCAAAGAGTATGACAGATATCCTTTCGGAGGTCCTTTTTGTAATAGAATGATGTTAGAAAGAGGAGGATGAAGTTTTACCATGAGAAATAGTTAAAGGAGGGCCCTTAGTTGGTTTGTAGGAGTCCATGTTGTTGCTAGAGTACTAAGCTTGAATGTGGCGGTAGGAAGTAATAATATTGGGATGAGATTCCCTATGGAGAGGTATAGAACCTGAACCTAAGGATTTGGGTTAAGCTTGAATATAGTTAGAGCGTACCATTATCTGCAGACCTTAGTAAGAGTACCAAGTTCAGTCGTCATTCAAGGACGAATGATCCTATGGGGGATATATTGTAACACCCCAGAATATTTTTGAACTGAGACTCGAACCATCCTTTGTTGTGAGTAGAATTTTACAGAGGAATTAAAATTTATTAAGTGTTAATTTCACTAGATGTAGCACCTTGAGTTTCAAAAAGAATTAAATTGGAAATAGCGAAATCTGAAATTTTGCAAGTTAAGCTAAATATGAGTTTTGGCTTGACTTCAAACGACTATAACTCCTAGATCAGGATGAGTTTGGTGTACTACCAGATACCGTAGCGAAGATGCTAGAATTATATTTCCAACGCCACCAAGTGTGCTCAATTTTGAGTTCGTATGAGGGAGATATGTTCATTCAAAGTTGGGTTGTCTAGATAAGGAAAGTAAAAACCGAATTTTAGAGGGGTATTTTGGTCTTTTCCTTACCAAATCAGATTTAATTCGTCTTTAGTAATATTTTAGGGGTCTAATATGAGTAGGTTCAGTATTATAATGCTAGTCTACGCCTAGGGTTTTTGTTGAGAGTTCAAGAAGAGAAAGGAAGAAGAGAGAAGAGGAGAAAAGAGAAAGGATCGAAGCGTTCGTAGAAGTTCTTTGATAGTTGTTGCGGATTGTCGCCATGGGTTTGATCCCTAGGAGGTATATAATCTTCCATAGTGTTGGGTTTGTTTACTCACATGCTAAACATGTTATTTTCAGCTCAAATTTTATTCTTGAAGTTGAAAGATTAGAGTTCTTGATAGGTGTTCTTGAAGTTCATTCTAAATCTTGTTGTGTTGGGTTTTGGCTGATTTCTTGAGATCAAAGTAAGTGTTTTAAGGGATGTATCTAGTATATTAAAGTGTACTTATGTTAAGTAATTGATTATAAGTGATTGGGGAAGAAACCGTTCAATTCTAGGCGAGTTAGGGTGAGAAAACGAGCAAAAAAGTTCGTCAGATTTTCTAGGTTGGTGGCCTGGCGCGATGCGCCAGCAAGAGTGCCCCAAACACTCCTCTGAATGTTAGGGGCTGGCACTCTGCGCCACCCATAGTCTCAGGATCTCCTGCCCCATCCAATTTGTCGTCTATTGCCCCATTTGAGTTCGTTTAAAGTGCACCTTCTCTCCATTTCGATTCTAACTACTATAAGCTACTTCTAAACACCTAAAAATCATTTATAACATGACCATAACCTTGAAATCATAATTCAAATTTAAGGTAGAGTTAAGAGTTAACTTTTGAGAGTTCATTCGAACATTTTGAGAAAGTCACTATGAGTCTTTTTGAGGAGTCTTCTACAATTTCTAGTAACTTGTTTCAAGACTCGAATAAGTGAAAATGAGAGGGAGGAGAATATATTCATGTGTGTACTTTGTCATTGCGTGATCTTTCATATCATGAACAATAACTCTTGAATTCATAATTCACATTCAAGAAAGAGAGTTAAGAGTAGAGTTCAAGAAAGTCTTTGAGTTCAATTGTAAATCCTTTGAGACCAACTATTGATTTGACTAAATTTTGAGGAAGTAAGTATGAGAATGAGAAGAGTTGTATCATGAGTTCCAAAATGTTATGTAGACCTACGAGTCAAGTCGTTCATGCCCATAAATTCCGCATGAACTCCATAAGTTGAGTATCTATGAGAGGAGTAATATCTCTATATACTAAGTCTTAAGTATTAAGTTTCTAAACCCTTTGAGATCACATTCCTCATGGGACTATTACATGTTACCCATGAAGTCCTTGAGTTGGGTTATTCATGTTCATAATTCCACATGAACCCTATAAGTCGAACAGTCTTGAAATGAGAAGTATCTTTGAGTCCTTGAGTTGAGTAGTTCATGCTCATAATTCCGCATGAACCCTCTGCGTTGAGCATTCTTGAAGTGAGTAGTATTATTGAAGTTCTTGAGTTCCAAATATTGAGTTCTATCTATGGTTATTGAAAACCTTGCATTGAGTCGTTCACGCCCATAATTCGGCATGAACCATATTTTAAGAAGTTGTTTACAATCGTTTTAACTTTCTTTTAAGACTTAGGTTTTGAGTTAAGCAAAGAGTAAAGAGTAAAGAGTTGAGTTCATTTCTTCAAAAGAGTATATCGGGACTGCGTATTCCCAAAGAGTCAATTTTAGTTTTCACATTTAAACAAGAAAGGAAACTGAGATTTCAAAAGAGCCTTTGAGCTAGTTTTTCAGTAAAGAGGAAACTATGATTTCCAAGAGAGATTTTTAAGCTAATTTTTGAGTAATTATCTCAAACCAAAGAAATAGTTTTCTTTTTACAAACATATGAGGTAAAGTATATTTTGGGAGTAGTATTGAGTAACGATATGGGGACGAGTTTGACTTCAGATAACTCACGTCTCCTTAAACCACGTAGCTATCATGTGTAGTAAAAGATCATACTTTTTAGATGACTCCTTAAGATGCTTTTAGCATAGACTAGTGGATCCACTAAGTTAAAGCGTTCTATATGACAACAAAGTATAGGACAGTTCTGGCAGCGTGGGCAAGACGTTGTATCACCACTTAGTCTCATAGTGGTGATTGTCGGTTAGAGAATCTCCCACAAAAACTATATTACTTTATTAAATAAGTAAATTGAGTTTGTTATTGCATTTTCTTTAACGAACTAAGTTGTTTTACTGTTTTATAAAGCTTTTCATATATTGCATGTGTATTGTTGCTTTATATTGAGTTGAGTATCAAGAGTTTAGTACCCAGAGTCGAATATCATATCTCTGAGTTGAGTATCTTATCCTTGAGTACTTCTGAGTTGAGTAAGTTGAGTAGTTTTGAGTATCCTTGAGTGAATTTGAGTTGAGTAAGTTTGAGAAGAGTTACGTATGTTTCCTTTTTATCAAGTTTCAAGCTTATGTTATGCTTTAGAATTCCCCTTACATGTACTGAGCCATTTAGCCTGCATCTTCTCATGATGCAGACACAGGTATTCAGGATCATCAACATGAGCTTCGCTGATACATCCAAGAGTTCGAGTTAGCTATGGTGAGCCTCCTTATTTCCGGAGGATTTCATTTACTTTTCAGTTTAGTCAGGATGTCGTGGATCTTGTCCCGACTTTCATCTTTATCAGTTAGAGGCTTCATAGATAGTCAGTATAGTTGAGAAGTCTGTATTATTTATTTATTTAATTAAATATTTCAAAGACTTAAGTTGCCTATTTTATGGCGAGTTGAATATTATTTTTATATTCAGTATTTTTTTTCATTTGAGTTAAAGTTTTGTTTTTCAGTTTCATGAATTTTTATTTCAGTTTTTAAGATTTTTATGCTTGAATCAGTTTTCTCCTTGTAGTCAGCCTGGATGAGGGTTCGCTTGGGGACCAGAAATGGTCTTCGAGTGCCGGCCGCGTCAAGGATGTAGGCTCGAGTCTTGACAGATTTCCTCTTTGTGTGTCTAATTATTTATCCTTTACTTCCCGTCTTTTTTATTTCCGCATATTATCATCGTTTCTCTTGTGAGAATCGTATCATTTGGTATCAGAGCTTGGACTAAATTTGTTCTTACAATTCTAGTCTTGGGGTTTTATTACAAAAAAAAATCTATTCATTTTTATTTTTGTGAATTTGCTAAAATGGGTTTCTTATATTTGAGTCTTGTTTGAGTTTTTAAGATTGGAATAGTGTTCTCCAACCCTATTTGAGTCTTAGGCTGAGATTGAAAGGAGTTTGGAGGCTTGTTGAAGAATCCACCATTGAAAACTTGAAGAAGCTTGAAGAAGACAAAGTGGGTTTAAAAAATTGAAGGATTTGGTTTGGAATTGAAGGTTAAAAGGTATTGGGTGTTGTTTCCCACATCAAGGAGAGCCTTCACCTAAATTTTCGTAAAATTTCGAGACAAAATTTTTAAGGGTTTTATTTTGGGTCTTCATAGTATTATTGAAGTTCTTGAAGAATATTCAAATCTTAAAGAAGGGAATATTTGAAAAAGGAAGTGTTTGATTCCAAAAATAAAGAAAGAGAAAGAGTAAAGGTGTTTATAAGAGGGAATTTACTAAAAGGGGTAAGTACTAAAGGACAAAAGGACAAGAGCAAGAGGGACCACCAGATTTCAAATTTCAGAGCATTGAAGGAGCTGCAGGAGGTCTATTGGGCTAGCTAAAACGGGCCTCGCCTAACCATTCGGCGCCTTGCCCATTAGGCAGGTTGCTTGCCGAATTGGCTTCCCATTTGAGGGAGCTACTGGAACTTTCGGCGAGACCAAGCCTTGGTCGCCGAGTCCCATCGGTGCATCACCGAACTACCACCCGTATCACCATGTTTCCTTGTCCGTTTGTAGAGTTTAGATAGTTCATCTTCAAGTTGGCGAGCTGAACTTCAATTTAGGCGAAGAAAACAGGTCATTCGGTGATCGGAAACTCAAGTTACTCCTAATCTCAGATTTAAATTCTTAGTTTCTTTTCTTTTGATTCTCAAACGTTCTCAAGAATCCTTAGCCGATTGTCAACTCGTATTTCTAAATCTACTTGTTGACCATTGGTTCTTGAATTCACTTCTTTGTTTGTGCCTTTTCTTTTCGTGCTTTTCTCATTTTTATTTCGTAGTTAATTCTTGATTCAAGTCCGTTTGTTCAATCTAGTTGTCTGTTCTTCGTCAAACAAGAATCCATTCTGATCTGGAGTGGAAATTGATACCTTGTGATCGACAGAGTATAAATAATTATCAACATTAGCGCTAAATTGATAGGCAATTAAAGGTGCGTAAACAAAAGAGATTGTTAGTTATTTACTAACTTAACATGTTTACTTCTTGTGACCACTATGGAAGGTAGAGTCAATTCCAATGACTCCACACCACAAGCTACTTTTCATGCTACTACAAGTGGTCAAGATCACACTCATTCTCCTACTCTCACACCAGGATCCTCCACCAAGCCTTGCACCCAACATTTGTGCAATTGGGTTTAAATAGCCGAAGTACCCATCGACCATTCCATTTTCCGCTTAGTCAAGAAGCTCCACCAAATCAAAGCCATCCTTACCAAACCCCACCTAACCAAAATATTCCCTACCAATGACCACAACCACAACCAAATCCCATGAATGAGGTGAGGCATGATGAAAATCAAGGAGGTTATGAGGGTGAAGGTGAAGAAGCACCATGGAATGAGTCACCAAGGAATCGACCAAGAGGTCAAATGTTGCAAGGTGGACCACTACAGTGGGTCCAATTCCATTTGATAGGAGACAACATGGAAACCACCCTGATGGTGGAAATCAACGGGAAGCCAATGTCGAACATAAAGTGGGTCAAGAAGCTAGAGAAGAACATGGTAACCGCTATCATGGAGGGTATCAAAGGGGTTACCATTGCAACGACCAAGGTGGCCATGGAGGCTGAGATGTTGGCATCAACTCTATCAAAACGACTCTTCTGACATTCAAAGGGGAATGCAATCGCGATGCTTACTTAGAATGGGAGTCGGAATGTTACCGAATTTTCAATGTGAATGAATTGGCAGAGGTCAGAAGTAGTTGCTATGCTATCACACAATTTGAGGGGTATGCTATCACATGGTGGGAGTACATGAAGAGGTATCACTTAGTTTATCAAGAAGGTCATCCTCCACCATGGCCCGAGTTGACTACGAGCTAAGTATGTGCCGGAAAGATACCGCCAAGGATTACTTACCAAATTGTATAACTTGAGGCAAGGAAGAAAAAGTGTGAAGCATTTCACGACGAGTTCCAAAACATAGTCATGAAGTTGGAATATAGAGAAATTGAAGAGCATGCCGTGATCCGCTTCAAAGTAGGGTTGAACAAAGAGATTTCTTCTAAGATGACACTTAATAGGTTTTCTACTTTGAATGATGTTTTTGAGGCCGCCCATGAGATAGAGCTAGAATTCAAGGAGGAGAAGGTGGCAAAGTAGAAGACTTCATCTTCCAATTCTTGGAGCAAGAACAAAGGGGGAGCTCAAACATCGTCGGGTTGGAACAAGGGTTCAGATGTTAATAAGCCTTATGAGAAGAAGCCCTTCGAAGGAAACACTCCAAAGTACCCGCCTAGAGACAAAGGTATCACTGACCCAACCAAGTTCCCTAAAGGTATTCAATGTCACAAATGTAGGGGATGGGGTCATATAGTGCGTGAGTGTCCCAATCGACTGATTGCCCTACTTCAAGGAGGGGAAATATATCTTAGTGAAGAAAGGGAGCAAGAAAAAGGTTGTGAAGAAGATCCTCAAGAAGAAGATGAGTTTGAAGATAGAGAAGATGAGAAACCAGACCTTTGTGTCAAATAAGGATCGAGTGTCGCTCCTCTATTTGTGGTGAGAAGAGCAATGGTTAGTAAGCCTTAAATGATCCGAGTCAAAGGGAGAATTTATTTCACTCCAAGTGCTTCATCTAGTATAATGTGTGTTCCTTAATCATTGATAGAGGAAGTTGTACAAATGTTGCTAGTACTGCATTAGTGGAATTCTTAAAACTTCCTACCACTAAGCATGCTACACCTTACAAACTTCAATAGTTGAGTGAGTGTGGAGAATTGAGGGTGCATCGACAAGTAATGCTCAAGTTCAAGATTGGAAAGTATCAAGATGAGGTTCTATGTTATTTGGTCCCAATTCAAGCTTGTCGTGTGCTACTCGGGAGACCTTGGCAACATGATCGTTCAACCAAACAAGATGGGAGGACCAACAAGTATTCATTTGTGTTGAATGATCATAAGAATGTTCGTCATCCTATGACCCCCTCTCAAGTCAATGATATATCAAAGGATTAGTGAATTGAGGGAAAAGAAGAAGTATGAAGAGGAACATGTGGAGGCCGAGAGCCAAGAAGAGGAGGAGCGCAGGAAGTTGAAAGGAAAGGCCCAAGTGTTGTTGGCTAATTACAAAGATATAAGGGAGGAAATTTAGTCCGAAAGTTCCTTGATCCTTATCACACATGGGGATCATGTGCTACAAACTAACAAGTCTCATTCTTTTCTTCTCAATTCTATTTCCTTTCATTTGCAGGATTATGAGGATGTTTTCCCAAAGGAGCTTCCAAGTGGATTTCCCCAATTCAGGGAATTGAGCATCAAATTGACTTTGTTCCAGGATCACAGTTGCTAAACAAGCCGGCTTATAGAAGCAATCCGGGGGACACCAAGGAGCTACAAAGACAAGTTGAGGAACTCCTCAACAAAGTTTATGTGAAGGAGAGCATGAGTCCATGTATCGTGCCGGTTCTATTGGTTCCAAAGAAAGATGGAACATGGTGCATGTGTGTTGACTGCCAAGCCATCAACAAAATTACTGTAAATTATCATCCTCTTATTCCTAGGTTATATGATATGCTTGATGAGTTAAATGGTTCTTGTGTGTTTTTGAAAATTGATCTTAGGAGTGGTTATCACCAAATCTGGATGAACCCCGGTGATGAATGGAAAACCGCATTAAAGACCAAGTTTGGTCTATATGAATGGTTGGTGATGCCATTTGGTCTCACTAATGCTCCTATACTTTTATGCATCTCATAAATCATGTGATGAAACCCTTCATAGGGAAATTCATGGTTGTCTATTTTGATGATATATTGATTTATAGCAAGACCATGCATGATCATGTTGTGCATTTGAGATGTGTGTTTGATGTGCTTAGGAAGGAACAACTTTATGCTAATCTTGATAAGTGTTCATTTTATGTTGATGAAGTTGTCTTCTTAGGTTTTGTTGTGAGTTGAAGAGGGGTTGAGGTTGATGAGGCTAAAATCGAGGCTATTAAGAATTGGCCAATTCCGAAATCCATAAGCGATGTTAGAAGCTTTCATGGGTTGGCTAGTTTTTATAGACGACTTGTCAAAGGTTTTAGTACCATAGCAGTCCTTTTGACTGAGGTAATCCTAAAGGATAAACCTTTTAAGTGGGGAGAGATCATAGTCTGAACTTGAAATCTTTCGTAGGCTCATCTCGTCGATTGGCATTCCGATCCTGGTAATTCATAGATAGTCGGTGCTTTTAGTCATAGGCTATCGCCCATTCCTGATAGCCACAACTCTGCCCGTTCCCTATTCCCTTAAAGAATGAATGGGAATTGATGTGACAACAGCTGGGCAAAATCCATCTATTTCCATCTCTATGTTCGCTAAACTTGCTTCCTTTCTTGCTTTCATGAAGGAACAAGCCAAAGCTTTTGAGGATTTAAAATCTAAGTTTAGTTCTGCTCCTTTGTTGTAATTACCTGATTTTGACAAAATATTTGAAGTTGGAATGTGATAAAGAAGGCATTGGAGCCGCCTTAATGAAAGACCAAAAACCCATTGCTTACTTTAGTGATAAGCTAAAAGGTGCTACTTTGAATTATTTCACTAATGATCTAGAATTGTATGCCTTGATTAGGGCTTTGGGTAATTGGCAACATTACTTGTGGCCCAAGGAATTTGTCATTAGGACTGATCATGAGTCCCTAAAGCATATTTGGGCCCAAGGAATGTTGAACAAGAGGCATGCCAAAAGGATTGAATTCCTCGAAACTTTACCTTATGTAATCCAATACAAAAAGGGAAAGGAAAATGTGGTGCCCGATGCCTTGTCTAGAAAACCTGTGTTGATAAATACTTTGTCTTCCAAATTGATTGGCTTTGAATGTTTGAAGGCATTGTATCCCAAGGATCCCGTCTTCGCTTAAATCTTCAAAGATTGTGAGTAATGGGAGAGGGAAAGGTGGTTATGAGGGACAAGTCTTCTATTCCCAATTCCAAGTTTGATGGTTTCTTGTTCAAAGGCAAGAGACTTTGTGTGCCTGTGAGGTCTTGGAGAGAACTATTTGTGAGGGAGGCACACAATGGGGGGTTTAATGGGTCATTTTTGTATTGAGAAAACTAGGGGAATTCTTGAGGAACAATTCTATTGGTCTAAAACGCATAAAGATGTTGTTCTAATTTGTGGTCAATGTGTTGAATCTCGACGTGCTAAGTCATGACTTCTTCCCCATGGTTTTATACACTCCCCTCCCCACCCCTCAAAGACCTTGGCTTGATATTTCAATGGACTTTGTTTTGGGTTTGCCAATGACCAAAAGAGGTAGAGATAGCATCTTTGTCGTTGTTGATCGATTTTCAAATATGGCTCACTTTCTTCCATGTCATAAATGTGATGCTACCAATGTAGCGTCTTTGTTTGTTGAGCATGTTGTTAAATTGCATGAAATTACTCAAACCATTGTAAGTGATAGGGATCCAAAATTCCTTAATAACTTTTGGAAGGAATTGTGGGGTAGACTTGGTACAAAGTTGTTGTTCTCAACTTCGTGTAACCCACAAACTGATGGCCAAATGAAGTTGTGAATAGAACCTTGGGTTCTATGCTTCATGTCGTCGTGCCGGGAAAGTTGGCCTCGTGGGAGGAACATTTTCCTTTAGTTGAGTTTGCATATAATCGAGTTATTCAGAGTACTATTGGTATGACTCCATTTGAAGTGGTTCATGGTTTTAACCCCCTAATCCCGTTAGATCTCACTCCTCTTTCTCAAGATGTTGGGTTAGGCTTAGACGGGAGTAAGCGAGATGAAGCCATGCGGAAGCTACGTTAAAAGGTGCGGCTGCACTTAGAGAAAAAGAACCAAGATGTAGCAAAAAGGGCCAACAAGGGTCGTAAGAGGATCATGTTTGAACCAGGAGATTGGGTGTGGATACACTTTCGCAAGGAGCGTTTTCCCACCCATCGCATGAGGAGCTGATGTCGCGAGGTGATGGACCATTTCCAGTTATTGAGAAACTCAACGACAATGCCTACAAGGTTGCCCTTCCTCCGGAATATAAAGTGTACAACACTTTCAATGTGTGCGACCTCTCCCCTTTTCCAACTGTTGGTGATGATGATCCGTTGAATTTGAGAACAAATTATTTTCAAGAAAGATGATTCAATACAGATTTCATGAAGACCATTTACTAGAATCCAAGCTCAAGTCCTTCAAAGAATGCAAGAGTTATTTATGAAGGTGGAGGTGATCGAGATGGTGTTGATGACAAGCAAGGACTTTCATGCCTTGAAGATTGCAGAAGAAGTCACTTTTGGCAAGCAGGGCCCATTTGGCGCATCGACCAGAGGCTTAGGCGACGGTCCCAGCTCACCTAATGCTCCAGAACGTGACCATGGCTGAGGATCACGCAGTGAAGCTTGCCACCAAGGTCGGCGCATCGCCCAACCCACTTGGCGACCCGACCCAGCTCACCCATTGTCATTCGGGGTCACTTTTGGGCCCTTTTATCTTAAACCTATAAATAGCTAGCTAGGGTTCATTTTAGACTTAGACTATTTTGATATTGAAAACTGAAAACTCATGTTGAGTGTTGAGAGCTTGGTAAGTTTTTGTTGCCTTTTTGTTTGAAACGTCGATTGCTCGGGATATAGATTCCCTTAAGGTCGTCGTAAGAGTTAGGTTCTATTGTAGGATTAATCGATTGAGGCCTTTGGGCTTAATATACCCATATGTTGCCTTTAATTTCCTCTTTGTGTGTCTAATTATATATCCTTTACTTTCCGTCTTTTTGATTTCCGCATGTTATCATCATTTCTCTTTTGAGAATCGTATAATTTGGTATCAGAGCTTGGATTAGATTCGTTCTTACGATCCTAGTATTGGGGTTTTGTTACAAAAAAAATATGTACATTTTATTTTGCGAATTAGCTTAAATGGGTTTCTTAGAATTGAGTCTTGTTTGAGTTTCTAAGATTGGAATAGTGTTCTCCAACCCTATTTGAGTCTTAGGCTGAGATTGAAAGGAGTTTGGAGAATTGTTGAAGAATCCACCATTGAAGACTTGAAGAAGCTTGAAGAAGACAAAGTGGGTTTTAAAATTTGAAGGATTTGGTTTGGAATTGAAGGCTAAAAGGTATTGGGTGTTGTTTCCCACATCAAGGAGAGCCTTCACCTAATTTATTGTGAAATTCCGAGACAAAACTTTTAAGGGTTTTATTTTGGGTCTTCATAATATTCTTGAAGTTCTTGAAGAACATTCAAATCTTCAAGAAGGGAATATTTGAAAAAGGAAGTGTTTGATTCCAAAAATAAAGAAAGAGAAAGAGTAAAGGTTTTTATAAGAGGGACTTTACTAAAAGGGGTAAGAACTAAAGGAGAAAAGAAGAAGAGCAGGAAGGACCACCAGATTTCAAATTTCAGAGCATTGAAGGTACTGCAAGAGGTCTATTCGGGCCCAAGGAATGTTGAACAAGAGGAACGCCAAATGTATTGAATTCCTTGAAACTTTCCCTTATGTAATCCAATACAAAAAGGGAAAGGAAAATGTAGTGCTTGATGCCTTGTCTAGTAAACATGTGTTGATAAATACTTTGTCTTCCAAATTGATTGACTTTGAATGTTTGAAGGCATTGTATCCCAAGAATCCCGTGTTCGCTCAAATCTTCAAATATTGTGAGTAATGGGGGAGGGAAAGGTGGATGAGGGATAGGTCTTCTACTCCCTATTCCAAGTTTGATGGTTTCTTATTCAAAGGCAAGAGACTTTGTGTGCCTGTGAGCTCTTGGAGAGAACTATTTGTGAGGGAGGCACACAATAGGGGGTTTAATGGGTCATTTTTGTATTGAGAAAACTAGGGAAATTCTTGAGGAACAATTCTATTGGTCTAAAATGCATAAATATGTTGTTCTAATTTGTGGTCAATGTGTTGAATCTCGACGTGCTAAGTCAAGCCTCTTTCCCCATGGTTTTATACACTCCCCTCCCCACCCCTCAAAGACCTTGGCTTGATATTTCAATGGACTTTGTTTTGGGTTTGCCAAGGACCAAAAGAGTTAGAGATAGCATCTTTGTTGTTGTTGATCGATTTTCAAAGATGGCTCACTTTATTCCATGTCATAAATGTGATGCTACCAATGTAGTGTCTTTGTTTGTTGAGCATGTTGTTAAATTGCATGAAATTACTCAAACCATTGTAAGTGATAGGGATCCAAAATTCCTTAGTAACTTTTGGAAGGAATTGTGGGGTAGACTTGGTACAAAGTTGTTGTTCTCAACTTCGTGTAACCAACAAACTGAGGGCCAAATAAAGTAATGAATAGAACCTTGGGTTCTATGCTTCATGTCGTTGTGCAGAGAAAGTTGGCCTCGTGGGAGGAACATTTTCCTTTAGTTGAGTTTGCATATAATCGAGTTATTCATAGTACTATTGGCATGACTCCATTTGAAGTGGTTCATGGTTTTAACCCCCTAATCCCGTAAGATCTCACTCCTCTTTCTCAAGATGTTGGGTTAAGCTTAGACGGGAGTAAGCAAGATGAAGCCATGCGGAAGCTACGTGAAAAGGTGCGGCTGCACTTAGAGAAAAAGAACCAAGATGTAGGAAAAAGGGCCAACAAGGGCCGTAAGAGGATCCAGTTTGAATCAGGAGATTGGGTGTGGGTACACTTTCGCAAGGAGCGTTTTCCCACCCATCGCATGACGAACTGATGTCGCGAGGTGATGGACTATTTCCGATTATTGAGAAGCTCAACGACAATGCCTACAAGGTTGCCCTGACTCCGGAATATAAAGTGCACAAAACTTTCAATGTGTGCAACCTCTCCCCTTTTCCAACTGTTGGTGATGATGATCCGTCGAATTTGAGAACAAATTATTTTCAAGACAGATGATGCAATACAGATTTCATCAAGACCATTTACTAGAATCCAAGCTCAAGACCTTCAAAGGATGCAAGGGTTATTTATGAAGGTGGAGGTGCTCGAGATGGTGTTGATGACAAGCAAGGACTTTCATGCTCTGAAGATTACAGAAGAAGTAAGTTTTGGCAAGCAGGGCCCACTTGGCGCATCGACCAGAGGCTTAGGCGATGGTCCCAGCTCACCTAATGCTCCAGAACGTGACCATGGCTGAGGATCACGCAGTGAAGCTCGCCAAACAGGTCGGCGCATCGCCCAACCCACTTGGCGACCCGTGCCAGCTCGCCCATTGTCATTCGGGGTCACTTTTGGGCCCTTTTATCTTAAACCTATAAATAGCTAGCTAGGGTTCATTTTAGACTTAGACTATTTTGATATTGAAAACTGAAAACTCATGTTGAGTGTTGAGAGCTTGGTAAGTTTTTGTTGCCTTTTTGTTTGAAACGTCGATTGCTCAGGCTATTGATTCCCTTGAGGTCGTCGTAAGAGTTAGGTTCTATTGTAGGATTAATCGATTGAGGTCATTGAGCTTAATATACCCATAGGTTGCCTTTGATTTCCTCTTTGTGTGTCTAATTATTTATCCTTTACTTTCCATCTTTTTGATTTCCGCATGTTATCATCATTTCTCTTTAGAGAATCGTATAATTTGGTATCTGAGCTTGGATTAGAGTCGTTCTTACGATCCTAGTATTGGGGTTTTGTTACAAAAAAAAATATGTTCATTTTGTTTTTGCGAATTTTCTGTAATGGGTTTCTTAGTATTGAGTCTTGTTTGAGTTTCTAAGATTGGAATAGTGTTCTCCAATCCTATTTGAGTTTTAGGCTGAGATTGAAAGGAGTTTGAAGGCTTGTTGAAGAATCCACCATTGAAGACTTGAAGAAACTTGAAGAAGACAAAGTGGGTTTTAAAATTTGAAGGATTTGGTTCGGAATTGAAGGCTAAAAGGTATTGGGTGTTGTTTCCCACATCAAGGAGAGCCTTCACCTAATTTATTGTGAAATTCCGAGACAAAACTTCTAAGGGTTTTATTTTGGGTCTTCATAATATTATTGAAGTTTTTGAAGAACATTCAAATCTTCAAGAAGGGAATATTTGAAAAAGGAAGTGTTTGATTCCAAAAATAAAGAAAGAGAAAGAGTAAAGGTGTTTATAAGAGGGACTTTACTAAAAGGGGTAAGAACTAAAGGAGAAAATAAGAAGAGCAGGAGGGACCACCATATTTCAAATTTCAGAGCATTGAAGGTGCTGCAGGAGGTCTATTCGGACCCAAGGAATTTTGAACAAGAGGAACGCCAAATGGATTGAATTCCTTGAAACTTTCCCTTATGTAATCCAATACAAAAAGGGAAAAGAAAATGTAGTGCCTGATGCCTTGTCTAGAAAACCTGTGTTGATAAATACTTGTCTTCCCAATTGATTGACTTTGAATGTTTGAAGGCATCGTATCCCAAGAATCCCGTGTTCGCTCAAATCTTCAAATATTGTGAGTAATGGGAGAGAGAAAGTTGGATGAGGGATAGGTCTCCTACTTCCTATTCCAAGTTTGATGGTTTCTTATTCAAAGGCAAGAGACTTTGTGTGCCTGTGAGCTCTTGGAGAGAACTATTTGTGAGGGAGGCACACAATGGGGGGTTTAATGGGTCATTTTGGTATTGAGAAAACTAGGGGAATTATTGAGGAACAATTCTATTGGTCTAAAATGAATAAAGTTGTTGTTCTAATTTGTGGTCAATGTGTTGAATCTCGACGTGCTAAGTCACGCCTCCTTCCCCATGGTTTTATACACTCCCCTCCCCACCCCTTAAAGACCTTGGCTTGATATTTCAATGCACTTTGTTTTGGGTTTGCCAAGGACCAAAAGAGGTAGAGTTAGCATCTTTGTCGTTGTTGATCGATTTTCAAATATGGCTCACTTTCTTCCATGTCATAAATGTGATGCTACCAATGTAGCGTCTTTGTTTGTTGAGCATGTTGTTAAATTGCATGAAATTACTCAAACCATTGTAAGTGATAGGGATCCAAAATTCCTTAGTCGCTTTTGGAAGGAATTGTGAGGTAGACTTGGTACAAAGTTGTTCTCAACTTCGTGTAACCCACAAACTGATGGCCAAACTGAAGTTGTGAATAGAACCTTGGGTTCTATGCTTCGTGCCGTTGTGCAAGGAAAGTTGGCCTCGTGGGAGGAACATTTGCCTTTAGTTGAGTTTGCATATAATTGAGTTATTCATAGTACTATTGGCATGACTCCAGTTGAAGTGGTTCATGGTTTTAACTCCCTAATCCCGTTAGATCTCACTCCTCTTTCTCAAGATGTTGGGTTAAGCTTAGACGGGAGTAAGCGAGCTGAAGCCATGCGGAAGATACATGAAAAGGTGCGGCTGCACTTAGAGAAAAAGAACCAAGATGTAGCAAAAAAGGGATAACAAGGGCTATAAGAGGATCATGTTTGAACCAGGAGATTGGGTGTGGGTACACTTTCGCAAGGAGGGTTTTCCCACCCATCGCATGATGAAGCTGATGCCGCGAGGTGATGGACCATTTCCAGTGATTGAGCGTCTCAACGACAATGCCTACAAGGTTGTCCTTCCTCCGAATAATAAAGTGCACAACACTTTCAATGTGTGCGACCTCTCCCCTTTTCCAACTGTTGGTGATGATGATCCGTCGAATTTGAGAACAAATTCTTTTCAAGAAAGAATGATGCAATACGAATTTCATCAAGACCATTTACTAGAATCCAAGCTCAAGACCTTCAAAGGATGCAAGGGTTATTTATGAAGGTGGAGGTGCTCGAGATGGTGTTGATGACAAGCAAGGACTTTCATGCTCTGAAGATTGCAGAAGAAGTAAGTTTTGGCAAGCAGGGCCCACTTGGCGCATCGACCAGAGGCTTAGGCGATGTTCCCAACTCACCTAATGTTCCAGAACGTGACCATGGCGGAGGAACACGCAGTGAAGCTCGCCAAACAGGTCGGCGCATCGCCCAACTCACTTGGCGACCCGAGCCAGCTCGCCCATTGTCATTCTGGGTCACTTTTGGGCCCTTTTATATTAAACCTATAAATAGCTAGCTAGGGTTCATTTTAGACTTAGACTATTTTGATATTGAAAACTCATGTTGAGTGTTGAGAGCTTGGTAAGTTTTTGTTGCCTTTTTGTTTGAAACGTCGATTGCTCCGGATATTGATTCCCTTGAGGTCGTCGTAAGAGTTAGGTTCTATTGTAGGATTAATCGATTGAGGTCTTTGAGTTTAATATACCCATAGGTTGCCTTTGATTTCCTCTTTGTGTGTCTAATTATTTATCCTTTTCTTTCCGTTTTTTTTATTACTGCATGTTATCATCATTTCTCTTTTGAGAATCGTATAATTTGGTATCAGAGCTTGGATTAGATTCGTTCTTACGATCCTAGTATTGGGGTTTTGTTACAAAAAAAAGATGTTCATTTTGTTTTTGCGAATTTGCTGAAATGGGTTTCTTAGAATTGAGTCTTGTTTGAGTTTCTAAGATTGGAATAGTGTTCTCCAACCCTATTTGAGTCTTAGGCTGAGATTGGAAGGAGTTTGGAGGCTTGTTGAAGAATCCACCATTGAAGACTTGAAGAAGCTTGAAGAAGACAAAGTGGGTTTTAAAATTTGAAGGATTTGGTTTGGAATTGAAGGCTAAAAGGTATTGTGTGTTGTTTCCCACATCAAGGAGAGCCTTCACCTAATTTATTGTGAAATTCCGAGACAAAACTTTTAAGGGTTTTATTTTGGGTCTTAATAATATTCTTGAAGTTTTTGAAGAACATTCAAATCTTCAAGAAGGGAATATTTGAAAAAGGAAGTGTTTGATTCCAAAAATAAAGAAAAAGAAAGAGTAAAGGTGTTTATAAGAGGGAATTTACAAAAAGAGGTAAGTACTAAAGGACAAAAGGACAAGAGCAGGAGGGATCACCAGATTTCAAATTTCAGAGGATTGAAGGAGCTGCAGGAGGTCTATTGGGCAAGCTAAAACGGGCCTCGCCTAACCATTCGGCGTCTTGCCCATTGGGCAGGTTGCTCAGCAAAATGGCTTCCCATTTGAGGGAGCTACTGGAACTTTCGGCGTGACCAAGCCTTGGTCGCCGAGTCCCTTCGGCGCATCGCCAAACTACCCCCGTATCGTCGATTTGCCTTGTCTGTTTGCAGATTTTGGCGAGTCCATCTTCAAGTTGGCGAGCTGAACTTCAATTTAGGCGAAGAAAACAGGTCATTCGGTGATCGGAAACTCAAGTTACTCCTAATCTCAGATTTAAATTCTTAGTTTCTTTTCTTTTGATTCTCAAACGTTCTCAAGAATCCTTAGCCAATTTTCAAATCGTATTTCTAGATCTACTTGTTGACCATTGGTTCTTCAATTCACTTCTTTGTTTGTGCCTTTTTTTTCGTGCTTTTCTCATTTTTATTTCGTAGTTAATTCTTGATTCAAGTTCGTTTGTTCAATCGAGTTGTCTGTTCTTCGTCAAATAAGAATCCATTATGACCTAGAGTTGAAATTGATACTTGTGATCGACAGAGTGTAAGCAATTGTCAACATTAGCGCCAAATTGAGAGGCAATTAAAGGTGCGTAAAGAAGAGCAATTGTGAGTTCTTTACTAACTTAACGTGTTTGTTGCTTGTGAGTTGTCTTATTGCAGGTACAATGGAGACCGGAAATGAAATTCAAGCACCTGTCAGAGAAATTACTTTGGCGACCTTGTTGGAAGTATTGAACGTGTGAGGGGTGATCTATCAAGGTTGAATGGGAGGCTGACCACTGTGGTAGGTAGAGTCAATTCCAATGACTCCACACCACAAGCTACTTTTCGTGCTACAACAAGTGGGCAAAGATCACACTCATTCTCCTACTCTCACACCCGGAACCCTCCACCAAGCCTTGCACCCAACATTTGTGCAATTGGGTTCAAATAGCCAAAGTATCCATCGACCATTACATTTTCCGCTTAGTCAAGAAGCTCCACCAAATCAAAGCCATCCTTGCCAAACCCCACCTAACCAAAATATTCCCTACCAAAGACCACAACCACAACCAAATCCTGTGAATGAGGTGACGCATGATGAAGATCAAGGAGGTTATGAGGGTGAAGGTGAAGAAGCACCATGGAATGAGCCACCAAGGAATCGACCAAGAGGTCAAATGTTGCAAGGTGGACCACTACATTGGGTCCAATGTCATTTGATAGGAGACAACACGGAAACCACCCTCAAGGTGGAAATCAATGGGAAGCCAATGTCGAACATAAAGTGGGTCAAGAAGCTAGAGAAGAACATGGTAACCGCTATCATGGAGGGTATCAAAAGGGTTACCATTGCAACGACCAAGGTGGCCATGGAGGCTGAGATGTTGGCATCAACTCTATCAAAACGACTCTTCTGATATTCAAAGGGGAATGCAATCCCGATGCTTACTTAGAATAGGAGTCGCAATGTGACCGTATTTTCAATGTGAATGAATTTGAAGAGGTCAAAAGTAGTTGCTATGCTATCACGCAATTTGAGGGGTATGATGTCACATGGTGGGAGTACATGAAGAGGTATCACTTAGTTGTTCAAGATGGTCATCCTCCACCATGTCCCGAGTTGACTGAGAGCTAAGTATGTGCCGGAAAGATACCGGCGAGGATTACTTACCAAATTGTATAACTTGAGGCAAGGGAGCAAAAGTGTTGAAGTATTTCATGACGAGTTCCAAAACATAGTCATGAAGTTGGAATATAGAGAAATTGAAGAGCATGTCGTGATCCACTTCAAAGTAGGGTTGAACAAAGAGATTTCTTCTAATATGGTCCTTAATAGGTTTGCTACTTTGAATGATGTTTTTGAGGCCACCCATGAGATAGAGGTAGAATTCAAGGAGGAGAAGGTAGCAAAGTAGAAGATTTCATCTTCCAATTCTTGCAACAAGAACAAATGGGGAGCTCAAACATTGTCGGGTTGGAACAAGGGTTCGGATGTTAAGAAGCCTTATGAGAAGAAGCCCTTCGAAGGAAACACTCCAAAGTACCCGCCTAGAGACAAAGGTATCACTGACCCAACCAAGTTTCCTAGAGGTATTCAATGTCACAAATGTAGGGGATGGGTTCATATAATGTGTGAGTGTCCCAATCGACTGATTTCCCTACTTCAAGGAGGGGAAATATATCTTAGTGAAGAAAGGGAGCAAGAAGAAGGTTGTGATACCTTATCACACATAGGGATCATGTGCTACAAACTAACAAGTCTCATTCTTCTCTTCTCAATTCTATTTCCTCTCTTTTGCAGGATTATGAGGATGTATTCCCAAAGGAGCTTCCAAGTGGATTTCCCCAACTTCAGGGAATTGAGCATCAAATTGATTTTGTGCCAGGATCACAATTGCCAAGCAAGCCGGCTTATAGAAGCAATCCGGGGGACACCACGGAGCTACAAAGAGAAGGTGAGGAACTCCTCAACAAAGGTTATGTGAAGGAGAGCATGAGTCCATGTGCCGTGCCGGTTCTATTGTTTCCAAAGAAAGATGGAACATGGCACATGTGTGTTGACTGCCAAGCCATCAACAAAATTTTGGTAAAGTATCATCCTCATATTCCTAGGTTAGATGATATGCTTGATGAGTTGAATGGTTCTTGTGTGTTTTCAAAAATTGATCTTAGGAGTGGTTATCATCAAATCCAGATGAACCCCAGTGATGAATGAAAAACCACATTCAAGACCAAGTTTGGTCTATATAAATGGTTGGTGAGGCCATTTGGTCTCACTAATGCTCCTATTACATTTATGCGTCTCATGAATCATGTGATGAAACCCTTCATAGGGAAATTTGTGGTTGTCTATTTTGATGAAATATTGATTTATAGCAAGACCATGCATGATCATGTTGAGCATTTGAGATGTGTGTTTGATGTGCTTAGGAAGGAACAACTTTATGCTAATCTTGATAAGTATTCATTTTATGTTGATGAAGTTGTCTTCTTAGGTTTTGTTGTGAGTTGAAGAGGGGTTGAGGTTGATGAGGCTAAAATTGAGGCTTTTAAGAATTGGCCAATTCTGAAATGCATAAGCGATGTTAGAAGCTTTCATGGGTTGGCTAGTTTTATAGACGACTTGTCAAACGTTTTAGTACCATAGCAGCCCCCTTGCCTGAGGTAATCCTAAAGGATAAACCTTTTAAGTGGGGAGAGGAACAAGCCAAAGCTTTTGAGGCTTTAAAATCTATGCTTAGTTCCGCTCCTTTGTTGCAATTACATGATTTTGACAAAATATTTGAAGTGGAATGTGATAAAGTAGGCATTGCCGCCGCCTTAATGCAAGACCAAAAACCCATTGCTTACTTTAGTGATAAGCTAAAAGGTTCTACTTTGAATTATTCCACTTATGATCTCGAATTGTATGCCTTGATTAGGACTTTGGGTAATTATTAACATTACTTGTGGCCCAAGGAATTTGTCATTAGGACTGATCATGAATCCCTAAAGCATATTCGGGCCCAAGGAAAGTTGAACAAGAGGCACGCCAAATGGATTGAATTCCTTGAAACTTTCCCTTATGTAATCCAATACAAACAGGGAAAGGAAAATGTAGTGCCCGATGCCTTGTCTAGAAAACCTGTGTTGATAAATACTTTGTCTTCCAAATTGATTGGCTTTGAATGTTTGAAGGCATTCTATCGCAAGGATCCCGTGTTCGCTCAAATCTTTAAAGATTGTGAGGAATGGGAGAGGGAAAGGTGGATGAGGGATATGTCTTATACTCCCTATTCCAAGTTTGATGGTTTCTTGTTCAAAGGCAGGAGACTTTATGTGCCTGTGAGCTCTTGGAGAGAACTATTTGTGAGGGAGGCACACAATGGGGGGTTTAATGGGTCATTTTGGTATTGAGAAAACTAGGGGAATTCTTGAGGAACAATTCTATTGGTCTAAAATGCATAAAGATGTTGTTCGAATTTGTGGTCAATGTGTTGAATGTCGACGTCCTAAGTCACGCCTCCTTCCCCATGGTTTTATACACTCCCCTCCCCACCCCTCAAAGACCTTGGCTTGATATTTCAATGTACTTTTGATATACCGTGAGTTTACGGTATTTTTAATTCATTTCACTTACAAGTTGTGTGTGTCTAGGGCCTTTTAGTATTGGTTTTTATCATATTTTGCAGGAAAGATGTTCAGGCGCGGAAGTAAAGAGACAGCTGAAAGGGATGCAGAAAAGGGCATCTACGGAGTGATCTACATGAAAAGGTGCGGCTGCACTTAGAGAAAAAGAACCAAGATGTAGCAAAAAGGGCCAACAAGGGTCGTAAGAGGATCCAATTTGAACAAGGAGATTGGGTGTGGGTACACTTTCGCAAGGAGCATTTTCCCACCCATCGCATGAAGAGTTGATGTCGCGAGGTGATGGACTATTTCCGGTTAACAAGCGGTCAAAGCCCCTCTCCCAAGATCCTCTCACTTCCACTATGGTTCGAGGTCATCGGGTGGACATATCCCTTGCCACCATTAGCCTCTTCCTCTATGGGCCTACCACAGGTCACTCTTGGTCTCTCAACACTTCAGAGTTTGATTACAGATGGGACATCATACGGAGTGGCACTTTCCAGAGGAACGCTGAGCAACGAGAGGCTATTCTTCTATGGTTG
>JAJOOO010080514.1:0-17996 GCA_029582685.1 Solanum piurae
AAGTGTGAAATTTAAACTTTTATAGTTTTATAGTTTTAAAGTTTGAATTTAAATTTTCAAACTTTTAAAGTGTGAAATTTAAACTTCTATACTTTTAAAGTTTGTATTTAAAACTTTAAAAGTATAAATTTTTAACTTTAAAAAATAAAAAAGTTTTAATATTATTTGAGTAATGTTCCTAATTTTTTTTTTTTTTTTTTTTTGAAATATAGCCTTTGGGACCCGGTTCCGGTCCCGGTCCAATCCCGATCCGTTACCGGTCCGTCCCGGTCCGGTCCTGATCATTACCGGTCCCGATCGTTACCGGTCCGGTCCCGATCCGTTACCGGTCCGGGACGGTAATAGCTTATTTTTTCCGGAATTACCGGTTTTGGTCCGTCCCGGTTCCGGTCCGTGGTGACCGGTTCCGTTGCCAGCTATATAGTACATTTTCCTCTCTTATCTCAAGGGGAAAGAACCTATCAAGAAAATCAACCTTAAATTTCTCCCAATCAAGAGGACCACCCTTATCTACCACCCTCTTTTCTTTCCATTGGTTGAACCAAACTTGAGCAACACCCTTAAGTTGATAAGCGGACAATTTCGCCTTTTCCACCGGCGTCACTTCCATGATCATCAATACCTTATACACCTCATTAATGAACTCTTGACGATCTTCCTCAACGTTAGACCCATGAAATTCCGGGGGATTCATTCTAATAAAGTCCCTCAGCCTTGGGTTCACGTGAGGCACAACCTCTCCATTTGTTTGAGCCATCATAGCTTAGGCTAATGCATGAAATGCGGCTCGAAACTCATTATTAGTCACCTACTCGGCCAAAGGGTTGACCAGCACTCGGGGAATCTTTATCTCACATTTTAACAAACATTCCTATTCCTCTCATGGGATTCCTTCGTGGAGGCATATTCTAAAAAACATAAATGCAGGTTAGGAGAGAAAGACACCTAGAGTTATACTCTATCGCATGACTTTAGAGTAATGAAAAAAAGTGGGACTTCCTAAACATCTTATAGCCTCTCATTCATAAATGTGGCGCACATCACACTCATGAACAAGTCTCTACTTGACGCTGATTATGAGACATCCTAGGACCTTTCTAAACCTTGTGTTGTGATACCAAGTTTGTCACGACCCAAAGTATACCCTAGTAGTGACATGGTGTATAGGACCCCGAGAGTCCCCATACAAGCCACTTAGCATACATCATACAAGATATAATTTTTTTGAAAGATATTAAATAGAAACATTTCAAAGTCTAAGAGTTTTATCAAAGTATAGTGGAAGTTTACAAAGTCTCATTTGTCATCTAATACATCAAGAGTGAATGGGACGTAACCCTGGAGTCACGTACAAAGTTTGAAAGCTCTACAAATCCGATCCTCGAAGCATGAGGACTCACCACAACTCGATGTCTCTCTAATGACCTCTAGCCACGAAACTGTAAACCCTGAATGTCTGACCCTACATTTGGGAAAATGTTGGAAAGAGTATGCGTTAGTACAAACATGTACCAAGTATGATAGTCATGTATAAAAGTATGAAATCATGCTAAAATGGACATTTTCATGATATGCAAAGATCAAGTTACAGCATAAGACAAGAAGTCGAAAGACATAATAATAATCATGATCAATGCAAGTAAAATCATCTTTGAACACATGTGAGATACTTTAAAGGTAACCTTAGTCCGTTATTATTGTGGGAAGTAGGCTTAACCAACATAGAGACCATGTGAGCTATAACATGGACCCCCGATGTCTCCCACACCGAAAAGGGTTGTCTTACTTTCCAAGGTAGGACCATGGTTCTGAGCTAAAATGCATCTACTAGCTAATGTATATCTAGACAATCATCCTATCGGGGCACATAGGTAAGGTATAAGGAGATTGCTACTAGAAACCCAGGCTCTACTAACATGAGAGCTTCCATCTCAATATCCTCTCGGTGCTAAGCGTAAATCCCACGGAGTAGTTACTGATCTTACTTAACTCATGACCCATGTAAAGTCATAATTAAGGAACCAATCCAAGCAAAAGACGTCAAAGGATATCTCCTTAGACCATGTGTGAGAAAACCTTTCATCATCCATGATCCTTTCATAATAGCTTTTAAGGCCTATAGTCATTCACTTCATGCTGGCGATGCCCCTATAAACTAATGGAAATAGTTTTGAAATCGTGGCCTATAATCATTGATGGCATATTCAGATACCGTACTAATCAAGACCTAATTTAGGAAAATAGCCTGAAAAGCATTGAAGGGAAATCTAGATGTCATTAATGTCATGTGGCCAAGCTTCATAGAACATTTAGACAATATCATACATAAGCTTTCTTGATTCATAAACTTTCTTTCATGAACATGCATTCCATTTAATAATTCATATTCTTCCTCATGTTTTCAAAGTCAATGCATCCTTAATTTCATTACATCAATCTCATAAAAAAGACATGCATATCTTCATACATTCATATTTCATGGGTTATGATCAAAATCATGGGTCATGCATGGATTCATGAGAAATTAGCTTAAAACATGCAATTACTTCAATTAATGCATAAAAAGTCATAAAAAAATCAATTAAATCAATAATTAAGAGAACCCATAAAATAGAAGAAAAATCCTAACTCAGTTGGGGATTTCTAACTTTGTAAATTGGAGAATTTAGGAACTCCATGGAGGAAAGGGCTACATGGATGAAAACTATCATATCTCAATGACAATTGCTTAACTTCAATGGAGGATTAGATGACTTGACTTGAAACCCTAAGTTGAACCATTCTTCTTCAAGCTTTCTAGAGAGAGAAATATTAAAGAGGAAGATTTGTTCTTCTTTTTTGATTTTGAGAGAATGATTTCAATTGGGGAAATTTGGGGGTTAAAACACTTATATAGGGGTTTAGGTGAAGGGTAAAACGAATTAGTATTAGGATAGAGTATTTAGAAAATGACAAAAAATCCCTTAAGAAAATAACTGTCGATGATTAAGACCTACGGTTTGTGGGTCAACCTACAGACCATCCTGGTCCACTATTGATTAGTTCAGAAACCACTATGTTTGGACTCCCAACGACAGACAAGACCTATGGTCCGTGGGTCCATCAACAGACCGAGGACCACCGTCGTAGGTCCCAACTCTAGACCTCAAAATTTCTCAAGTCTGGGACTCACCTACGAGACCTATTTACGGCTCGTTCATTGAACGACGGACCATCCTGCGGAACTGTTGATATTTATTTTAAACTTAACATTTTGGGAATTTGGGATGTCCATCAAAAGAGCTAACCTACGGACCGTGAGTCAGTCGACGGGCCGTAGGTGGCTCCGTCGGTTCTTGCATCAGGTCCCTCAAAAGTAAAAAATTCCAACCTTTTCGAATCCTAGGTTTTACACACCCTCATCCAAAACTTTTGAAGCTTCTACACTCAAGAAATTTAATTAATGTTTCTAGTTGGAAAAAATAAAAATCTCTTTGTAATAGTTTCCAAATGGGAAAGAATTGCAGAATTCCTTTTTCTTATCAAATTAAATTTCGTCATTTCCTTTTGATAAATTACATTGTGATTTGTGGGATCATGAACTATGAATTTATGAAGATGTGCATGTTTTTATGAAGTTATTGTAAATGATTTTGGGATGCTTTGAATTGGAAATATCAATTTTATTACGAAAGGTTTTCTCACATGCTATTGTGATCGTGATTGTGAAAGTTATCTCACATATGGATTCACATTGGTGAAATTTTTTTCTCATCCTTGTTGAATTGTGTTTCAGGAGCTATTCTATGTTTTGATCTCAAAAGTGTTGATTGGTATTGATCATTGCCTTTTCTATGTTACATTGATATTTGAATTTCATCTATTTCGTTGAGATTTAGACTTAGCACCAAAATATCTTTGAGATGGAGGCTCAAATAGGGTAGTCTCCAGTAGCAACCTCTAGTCCCAAACTACGTGTCTCCGTAGGTTTGTATTAAATAACCAAGCTAGTGGATCTACTTTGGTAAGATCATATGTACAGATTCTACCTTGGCAAGTAGAATCCCCTTTTTTCGGCATGAGGAATATACCAGATTCCATGATTGTAACACCTCAGAACTCAGACTTAGAAAATGCAGCAGAAAAACTCAAGGACCAGTGAACCACGAAAGGGTTCACAAACCGTGAAAGGGACCACAGTCCGTCGACGTGCCCATGGTTTCAACACCCTCCCAACAGAGGTGGACCATGGAGCCCTTCACGAGTTGTGGACCACCTCACAGTACGTGATGGTGCTCGTGAAAATTGGATGGAATCCACCAGGCTCAGACGTCAGACCACGGGGACCTTCACGGGCCGTGGTCTCGACTACGAGCCGTGATGGCTTTTTTAAGTTGAGCCAATGCTGCCCCTAACCCAGGTGAAGGACCACGAGGACCTTCACGGTCCGTGATCCTTCACACAGTCCGTGAAGTGGACCGTAATAGGGAGGCCCAAAAATCTTCAGCTACTGGACCAAGGACCACGACCGGCCCCACAGTCTGTGGTTCCTTTGACGGCCCATCATAGGGGCCGTGGTCAGCCTGTCAGACTTTTTAAGTAGGGTCATTTGGTCTTCTCCCCTATGCGTTGGACACCTAAACTATGTCATTTAACCCCTAAACTATGTGGTTTTGGTCAGTTTTAGCCTAGTAAACAAATTAGAATCTAACCTAATCAATTATTCACCAAAAATTCATCAATCTTAGAGCAAAATATAGGAGAAAAGTCAAGAAACCTTAGTTCAAGAAAGCAGCGAGTTTTTATTAGTTCTAGCCCCGAAATCGAAAGATATCTTCGTGGAATTTGTCACCAGGTATGTGGGATTTCACTAGGGAGTTCCTCTCACCAATTAGGTCCCTAGAATCCAGTCAGATTCTTGATTCCCTTCATATTATCTAGGCCTAAGGTTTCTAGAATTTTAGCATATTATTATGAATTAGTAATTGTAATGTTCCTAATCAGATTATTATGATTTTAATATTGTTTTGCGTAGATTCTTGCATAAACTCAGAACCCTAGTTATTTAGTACTTTTAGTTCATGATTACATTAGCTAGGATAGATAAACATATGTTCATGCCTTAGTTTTAGAATGTTTCATTATCAGAAATTAATGTTATATTTTCAGTTAGCATGTCAGTATTTTGAGCTATCCAATATTAGAGATTCAGTCATAATATGATAATTCCATAATAAATTGGGAGTAGCCTAATACCGAGTGTACTAGGGTCAGTTACCGTCAAGTCCCAGAAGTACGTGCCTTATAGGTTTTAAGTCCCCTCTGTGGGCATCATTTTAGTTATTGATATACCGTGAGTTTACGATATTTTTAATACATTTCACTTAAGAGTTGTGTGTGTCTAGGGCCATTTTGTATTGGTTTTAATGTGTTTTTATCATGTTTGTAGGAAATATGATCAGACGTGGAAACTAAGAGACACAACTGAAGGATGTGCAGAAAAGGGCATCTACAGAGGTAATCTATGGACCGTAGGTCTATTCACACTCCGTAGTTGGTGACCGTAGATGGGCAGGCAAGGCTTGAAGGAAAATCAGGGAATTCTTGACTAAGTGTGGAACCACGGTTGCAAACTACAGACTGTAGATCGACCTACGGGCCGTACTGCTGTTCTGTCAAATCATTCATAGAGGGGTTCCAGTACTTGATTTTGAAGATTCTAAGTATGGAGCTACAGAGTAGGATCCACGGACCGTAGATCAATCCACGGTCCGTACTGTGGATCCGTCGATTGATTCAGAGAAGTGGAGATTTTGAAGATTGGAAAATTTCCCAAGTCCTGAGCCACGGAAGGGACCTACGGACCGTAGATCAATCCACGGTCCGTAGGTCAGTGTCATCGATTTGAAACCGTGTCGGAAACTTTATTTCCTTATTTCATATCCTTTTTAGTTGGGAGTTGTTTTTCTATAATTAGGGTATGTAAACCTCGTTTTTGGAGGTTAGACATTATTATTCTTGTTCTAAGTTTTGTCTTTGGAGATTAACTTGCAACTTTAGCAATTCTTAATTTCCTAAGTTCGTTTTGAAGATTTTGACTTTGCAATTCAAGTTGAGATTTTGGGTTTATTCTTCTCATTACGTAAGTTCATGGTTTCGTCATCTAAAAATATGAATTATGTTCTTGCTATTATGGGTAACTAAATCCACAACTAGGGTTGTGGGAACCATGAGTGATTAACAAAGTATGAATAGTAATTAAACAATTCTTGAATAGTGTAACAACATGCATTGCTAATTCTTTCACTTAGAAATTTTTTTAACGAGTGCACGCGTTAGATTTCGCCTCGTTACTACTTGCCGGACCAAGGAGGTAATTAACGAGAAAAGAGTTATCAACATAGATTTAGTGTGATACTATCTAATAGTCTAATGTCGATTGGTGCGAGGGTGAAAACTAAGCCATACATCGATGTGATGTGTAATATGAGGTAAAAGTAAGGTTTAGTAAATTATACACACGTAGCCGGACCAAGGTGTGAGGTGAGATTCTCTATATACCAAACCAATGATATATGGATACCTAACTTACGACTTTGCATGTAATACATTAGGAAATGATTGCTATTACTAGGATTACAGAGTTATGAGTTTATGGGGAACACATACGCCCTAGTTTCTTTCTTATCTTCATAACAACCAAAGTTTGAATCTTGCTCACTAATTGATTACATAATTTCTAGAATTTGTTACACAAATCCCCCCCTTTTAATTATTTGTTTCGGAAATACATTGGCTAAACGGATATAAATGTAAGGTGAAATTAAGTCTAGACCATATTCCTCGTGGGATCGACCTCAACCTCCAAGTTGGGTTCTTTACTTGATAACGATCACTTACGCTTCTGTATGGAGGTGTAATTTGAGCGTATAAAATTTTGGCGCCGCTGCTGGGGAATAAGGCTTTTAGATTAAGTTTAACTACATTATTGAACTTTAATCAACTATTTCCTAATTTTACTTTTTCTTTTGTTTTCGTTGCTCTCAGGCTCCTACTCTAGTATATGCCAAGTACACGGAGACAAGGTGAACCACTGATTCCTTATGCTCCAAAATTGATTAGAACTTTGCGAAGAATGAATAATCAAGGAGTCCCAATCAATCCTATTGGAGAAAATCTAGGCGATGGGGTTGGGTTGCAGCAACCGAGGATTGGTGATGAGAATAATCGGGTTCAAGGTGACAATCTACTAGGAGATGCCGTGAGGGTACATGATCCAGCAGGGCAAGACTGCGCTATAACTATAGGGTCAACTTTAATGCTGTTGAATCTGACAGACCTCTTGTCCTACCTCCTCTACCTCCGGGGCATACATTTGTGGTGACTAGCAGTTTGATGCAGATGCTTACAACAAGGGGCTTGTTTGCGGGTTTGGTAACTGAGGACCCATATGCCCACGTAGCCAAGCTAAGGAGTGTTTGCAAAAGTTGTGTGGGTCGATCAAACTTGGACATGGATGTCATTGGATTGTGAGTATTCCCTCTATCATTGACCGGCGATGCTGCCGTGTGATTCAATGAGCTTCCTTACAACTCAATCTATACATGGGACCAATTGACTGAGGTGTTCCTAGCAAGATTCTTTCCAGTGTCAAAGAAGTTGAACCATAAAGATAAACTCAACAATTTTGTAGCACTGCCTGGAGAGTCTGTGTGTAGTTCCTGGGAAAGAATCACTGCTTTCATAAGAAGTGTTCCGAATCACCGTATTGATGATGAGTCACTCAAGGAGTATTTCTACCGAGGTCAAGATGACAACAACAAGGTAGTGCTTGATACTATCGCTGGAGGTTCATATGGTGAATGCACTTTTGAGCAGATTGCAGAGAAACTGGAGAAGATTTCTCGGAACAATAAAGCTTGGAGCACTAGGAAGTTGGATACAGGGAGAAACACCTTTGCAGTCCAAGCTACAACTAACCAATCCGCCGATGATATTCGTGAGGAGATGGCTCAGATGAGGATCAAACTAGGGTTGGTGTTGAAGCATGTAATCGGAGGTACTGAAAAGGTAAATGCAGTCAATTATTTGACTAGAA
This sequence comes from Solanum piurae, assembly GCA_029582685.1. Taxonomy (NCBI): domain Eukaryota; kingdom Viridiplantae; phylum Streptophyta; class Magnoliopsida; order Solanales; family Solanaceae; genus Solanum; species Solanum piurae. The sequence continues at coordinate 8,078 of JAJOOO010080514.1, forward strand.
CTCCACCATCGGTTGAGGAATATTTCTATGAAGAGGATACTTATGCGGTGAATAATCAGACTGGGGATTTCCAAACCAACGCCTAAGGATCCAACTCGGATAATTGGTGCCAAGGTCAAGGAAACCAAGGTCGGAACTACGGTAACTACAAGCGCGACAACAACTACAACCGGAACAACTATGGCAACCAAAACGATAGGGTTGGGCCTTATGTTCCTCCACAAAATTGGGAATCTGGCAATAAGGTAGCTGGGGTTAGTATGTTACGGATTGAGGATATGATGCAGAAGATGATGAGGAGGTTTGATTTGACTGATGAGAATGTGAAGGAGATGCGCACTGAGTTGTCTGAAATTTGCCAGAAGTTGATGCCCATGCAGTGTCGATAAAACATCTTGAGCAGCAGTTTCATTAGTTGTCTGCTACTGTGAATACAAACCAACCGGGCATTCATCCCAGTAACATCATCCAGAATCTAAAGAATGATGGGCATTGTATGGCAATCATGACTCGCGGAGGAAAGAAGACTATTGACCCCTCTATGCCATCCGATGTAGAAAAAGTGGTAGAAAAAGGTGATGATGAGATTGAGGTGACTGGAAAGTCCAAGAATGCTATAGAGAAGGAAGCGGAGATATCCCAAAAGGCCGTCCCCATGCCTAGACCTCCACCTTCTTTCCCACAGAGGTTAGTGCAGAAGGATGAAAAAGGAAAGTACCGCAGGTTTATAACTATGTTGAAAAAACTTTCCATCAATGTCCCTTTGATAGAAGCTTTGGAGAAAATGCATGGGTATGCAAAGTTCATGAAGGACTTGGTGACCAAAAAGAGGGCTGTCAGTTTTGAGAATGATGAGAGGCTGCAACATTGTAGTGCCATTTCTACAAGGTCACTGGTACAAAAGTAAGAGGATCCTGGAACTTTCATTATTCCATGCACCATCGGTAAGATGCACTTTGCGAAAGCTTTGTGTGATTTGGGTGCCAGCATTAACTTGATGCCATTGATGATTTATAAGAAGTTGGGTTTAGGAGTTCCAAAACCAACTGCGATGCGCTTACTTATGGCTGATAGAACTGTGAAAAAGCCTATTGGAGTGCTTTAAGATATCCTTGTGAAAGTGGGGTCATTTATTTTTCCGGCAGACTTTGTTATACTTGATTGCGAGGTTGACTTTGAGGTCCCCATCATCTTAGGGAGACCATTCCTTGCTACTGGGCGTGCCTTAGTCGATATAGAGAGAGGGAAGATGAAGTTTCGACTAGATAAAGAAGACGTGACCTTTAACGTCTGTAAGTCTATCAAGAAAGAAAGTGATCTTAAATTGGTATATGTGGTGAGTCACACTTTCGGAAAAGGTGCTGCAGTGTTTAGTAAGGAGAAATTAGGTACAACCTTGCACACGAAGAAGAAGCGCAATACTCAAAAGACAGACAAGCGCAACCTAACTCCTTGTGATCTGGTGTTGTTGTATAAATCAAGGTTGTGTTATTTTCCGAGCAGATTCAAGTCCCAATGGACTGGACCATTCAGAGTGACCCAAGTGTCCCCACATAGAGTGGTTGAGCTCGAGAAAAGAAGTGGGACAAGGTTCAAAGCTGACTACCGGAGGATAAAAAGCTACATGGGAAATTCTGAGAGTGTAAATGCAGTGATAGATGCATGGCATCTTAGTGAAGTCAGAGTAATCAAGGGGCCTGCATCGTGATGTGACGTTAAATCAAGCGCTGCTTGGGAGGCAACCCAAGATGTACAATCTAGCCAACTATAGGTTTTACTTTTCAATTTAGGAGTTTTCTTTATTTATTTGAATTTTTGTAACCCTTTAGATAGGTGTTTTTTTTGTATTATTGTTGGCTAGATATAGCATAGGGTCTGTGTGTAGAAAGTGTCCAGAAAATGTAAAAAGAAAGGCCTAACGATTACTACATGTGCAGCGATAAAAAGCCAAATCTGTAGAAAAAGGACTGGGCAAAGGTCTACGGACCCCATCGATGGTTCGTGGGTCAATACACAGACCGTGAATGATGTCCGTAGATCCCAAGTATGTATCCTAAATTTTTCGAAGTGTTGGTGCCTCTAGCAGTGTTAGCACCACTGATGGTGCAGTTAGAGTGAATGGTAGCACTACTGATGGTGCAGTTAGAGTGAATGGTAGCACTACTGATGGTGCTGTGATAGATGATGTGGCCACTATTGAGGGTGATCGAAGTGTCGTTCCAGCGGGCTCTGTGAAACTGAACTCACCCGCTTGTTGAGGTCTTCGGCGTATTCGCGCCACAGGTTTGCTTCATATTCACCCTACTTTTTGTGCATTGTGGACAATTGCACTCTATTTTGTTGGGGGTGGGGTAAATGGATTGTGAGTGATAGGGTGAAGTCTGAGTAACCCAACTCATAATCCTCTCTTGGGGTTTTCTTGCCTGTGTTTTTTTCCCCAAGAGACTGTTTAATTTTTGTTGAACCGGCATGTGTTAGGATTGTATGTGTAGAAACATGAGAAAAAATGAAACATGATGGTTAATTAAGAAAGAAAAATGATACCCGTCCAAAATTTGTGACATGTGCTAAAATCTGTAGGCTAGAATGAGTTGAATGTGTTGGCTCTGAGTATGACATGATAAAATATCAACTTGATCTCATGACTTAAGCTAAAACTTTAACTGGGTAATCTGATAATCTGATAATGAAACTTGGTGCCAAGAGTGTATGAGAATGGTTGATTGTTCAGACAGTGTTGTGCTAATCTAGAACTTACCCGGTGAGTCCTGCAAAGATAATCTAGGCTAGGAGTTAGGAAGTGATCATAGGCCCTTGTTCATAGAAGTCCGCTTAAGCCTTAAAAGATCTAACCAAATGGTAGCATTATTCCCTATTGATCCAAATATTTGAGCCTAAAACTGGCCAATTCGTTTGATTCACCTAACTCACCTTCCCTTGAAAACATTGTCTTTGCCCCGGTCCCTCCTTAGACATGTGCACTCTGACTTAGGACAAAAGCCTAAGTTGAGGGCGGCTAAGCCTAAAAAGTGACCTTGATCTTGGCCCTGGTCCGACATCGGACGTTGTGCACCTCAACTAATGCAAAATGCATAAGTTGAGGGTGGCTATGAAAAAGGAAACCAAATGAAAAAAAGGGTATGAAAAGAGTTTTGTGTTGAAAAGATGAAAAAGTATGAAAGAGGATGGGACTTTGTGAAAAGAAATTAAAGAAAAAGAAAGTAAAACAAAAAGAATAAAATGAGAACTAAGTGTCAAAAAGTCAAAAGTCGCATCCATAGTTGATGAAAAGTAGCCAAAAATAGGTCAAGAAAGAGGAAAATAGCCAATGTAATGTCAAGGAGGGCAGAAAGTCACTAAAAGTACCTAAATGTACCACACCTGACCCCGAGCCTATGTTACAAGCTAAGAAAAGTCCTATAGTGATCCTAGCAACTAGTTTGGAGAGTCTAAGCAGTGAAAATAAAGACAAGCCTATGGTATTGAGCACTAACTGTACTTGAAATTACTTCTGAGCGTTAGTGTTGAATGAATCGTTGTACTAAAAATCATATTCATTGTGTGAAAAAGGGATTTCGTTTGAAGTAAGGGCACTAGTTACATTTTCAGAAAGTTGGTACCTTGGTGATAGGAAAACAATGTATGTTATGTGTTGATTGGTCGATCTTTGTCATATTTTGATCCGCATGAATTAACTTGTTGGGTCTAAGAGAAAAGATTTGCACTCGAAAAGAGAGTCGGGATAGAGAGCCATGTGATTGCTTGTGCTTGAATGCTTGCTTTTATACAAGTGTCGTTTAGAGTCTTAGTGCGTCACTTGAGGACAAACAACGAATTTAAGTTGAGGGTGTTGATATACTGTGAGTTTACGGTATTTTTAATACATTTCACTTAAGAGTTATGTGTGTCTAGGGTCATTTTGTATTGGTTTTAATGTGTTTTTATCATGTTTGTAGGAAATATGTTCAGACGTGGAAATTGAGAGACACAACTGAAGGATGTACAGAAAAGGGCATCTACAGAGGTAATCTACGGACCGTAAGTCCATTCACGCTCCGTAGTTGGTGACCGTAGATGGGCAGGAAAGGATTGAAGGAAAATCAGGGAATTCTTGACTAAGTGTGGAACCACGGTTGCAAACTACGGACCGTAGATCGACCTACGATCCGTACTGCTGTTCCGTTAAATCATTCAGAGAGGGGTTCCAGTACTTGATTTTGAAGATTCTAAGTATGGAGCTACGGAGGAGGATCCACGGACTGTAGATCAATGCACGGTCCGTACTGTGGATCCGTCAATTGATTCAGAGAAGTGGAGATTTTGAAGATTGGAAAATTGCCCATGTCCTGAGCCACGGAAGGGACCTACGGACCGTAGATCAATCCACGGTCCGTAGGTCAGTGTCATCGATTTGAAACCGCGTCTGAAACTTTATTTCCTTATTTCATCTCCTTTTTAGTTGGGAAATAGGGTATGCAAACCTCGTTTTTGGGGGGTTAGACATTATTATTCTTGTTCTAGTTTTTGGCTTTGGAGATTAACTTGCAACTTTAGCAATTCTTAATTTCCTATGTTCATTTTGAAGATTTTGACTTTTCAAGTCAAGTTGTGATTCTGGGTTTATTCTTCTCATTACGTAAGTTCATAGTTTCTTCATCTAAAATTATGAATTGTGTTCTTGCTATTATGGGTAACTAAATCCACAACTAGGGTTGTGGGAACCATGAGTGATTAATAAAGTAAGAATAGTAATTAAGAAATTCTTGAATAGTGTTGTTGCATGCATTGATAATTATTTCACTTAGAAATCTTTTTAACGAGTGCACACATTAGAACTCGCCTCGTTACTACTTGCCGGACCAAGGAGGTAATTAACGAGAAAAGAGTTATCAACATAGATTTAGTGTGATACTATCTAATAGTTTAATGTCGATTGGTGCGAGGGTGAAAACTAAGCCATACATCGATGTGATGTGTAATATGAGGTAAAAGTAAGGTTTAGTAAATTATACACACGTAGCCGGACCAAGGTGCGGGGTGAAATTTGCTATATGCCAAACCAAGGAGTATAGGGATACCTAACTTACGACTTTGCATGTAATACATTAGGAAATGATTGCTATTACTAGGATTACGGAGTTATGAGGTTATGGGGAACACATACGCCCTAGTTTCTTTCTTATCTTCATAACAACCAAAGTTTGAATCTTGCTCACTAATTGATTACATAATTTCTAGAATTTGTTACACAAATCCCCTCTTTTAATTACTTGTTTCGGAAATACATTGGCTAAACAGATATAATTGTAAGGTGAACTTAAGTCTAGATCATATTCCTCGTGGGATCGACCTCAACCTCCAAGTTGGGTTCTTTACTTGATAACGATTGCTTACGCTTCTGTAAGAAGGTATAATTTGAGCGTATCAAATTTTGGCGCAACTGCTGGGGAGATAAACTTAGGGAATAGGCTAAGGATAACAAGAAAGCTAGAACATGCAACTATTAGTATTCTCAACAGAAATTGGGTTGTGGAAATCGCTTGCAAATTCAACAGAAGTCTTCAGCTCCAGCACCTTCATCAACTAGTGTTCCATCCTCCAAGTTCGAAATGATCAGAAAGGTAGGGTATCATGCTCTAAGTCTCTGGGGAGTACTTCAGGCACTAGAACCTACCCAACTTGTCCAAAGTGTGGTAAGAACCATCCGGGTGAGTGTCTTGCAGAAAAGGAAGGATGCTCTGGGTGTGGTTTGTCTGGTCACAGGTTCAGAGATTGTCCTTCTGCTAAACAGGGTCAGGGTCGGGGGGGGGGGAATAATGTTAGAGCTCAGTCCACAACTTCAGCAGCAACAGCAGGTCGTCTGACTCAGCAGGGTAACTCATCTGTTACAGGTGGCGATCAGCGCCAAAACAGGTTGTATGCTCTCTTGGCTTGCCAGGATCACGAAGATTCTCCTCATGTAGTCACTGGTATGTTACCAGTCTTTGACTTAGATGTTTATGCTTTGTTAGATCCTGGGGCTCCTCTTTCCTTTGTAACTAGTTATATAGCAGTCAACTTCAATGTTAGTCCAAAAACTTTCTCAGAACCCTTAGTCTCTACTTCAGTCGGTGACCCAGTTATAGCTTGACGGGTATACATATATTTCCCTGTCACAGTCTCCTAGAAAGTCACTGATGAATTAATGTTTCAAATACACTTAATCCAATCCTAAGCGTCAACGGTCGTTAATCAGTATATAACCCAACTAAATGAGTTGGGGTCAAATCCCACAAGGAGTGGTACATGTTTGAGAAGAAATAGCAAAGTATGAACATGGTCAAATCAGCCATAGGAATAGAATTTATCGAATAAAAATATAATTCAAATCAAGGGATGACACGAATGTCAAATAAGGGGGTTTGGTTTTAATTATCAACTACCAACAACGGAAAATAATACAAAATAACAATAACGATATGGGTTCTTGGGATGTGATTCGATTAGAGGCTAATATAGACAAATGGGTAATATCAACTATTAGAAAATAGCTAGATATTAGTGACTAAGCTAGACTATAGAGGAGGTAAACTTTCTCTCGAACAATTTACCCTGAATCAAGTCGATTTCTCTCGAACATCAACAAGCAAGCAAAATAAGACCAACCCATACCTTAGTCCATTCACTCTCTCGAGCTGAATGTGTGGAACTGGATTTAGGATTCACTCTCTAGAGCTGAACCCATGTCAACCCAATACCCACTGACCATTAATCAATAAGCTTAGTTTTAAAATCTCTCTCTCGAGCAAGCCAAAAACACAAGGGTAGAACTGCATTTACAACTACAATTCTTAAATTAAACCACAATAATTGATTGAACTCACTTCTAAACAACATTTAAACTAACAATTAGCAATACCCATAAACTAAATCAGCCCATAATCACATAATCACACCCCAAGAATTGGGGTTTTAGCTAGACATCATAAAAAGATAAAAATCGTTACAAAATTGAGTTTCCATCAACTGGGTAAGATTGATTTCATTCTTACACTGGTCCAATTCGAAGAAGCTCAAAGAGCCATTCCAATTTCTCAAATGTGTAGAAACTTCCAGTCTTCAAAGCTAAGGAAAAACTAGAGAAAACTCTCTCAATACTCAAAATTTGATATGAATAATAATAATAGTTGGTAATTGATACTAAACTAAATGTTCAAAAATGTATTTATAGTCACCAAAAATATGCTGCAAATAGCCACTCGACGAAGTAAGTTGGGCTCGCCGATCAACTCGGCGATCCGCCCATTGGTCATTTCCGTTGCCCTTTTTGCCTTGGCCTTCAGCATCCTCAAATTCTGTAACTTTAGGCGATCCAACCCTGTATCGCGGAACTACTTGGCGATTCACCGATTGCTCCTTTTTCTAGCCAACTTGGCCTACTCCTTCAAGGCTTGGCATACTGGAACTTTAGGCGGTCAAATAGCCATTCAGTGACTCACCAAGTGGACTTGGCAATTCCCAGACTTTATTTCCTTCACTCTTTCAGCTCGCTTTGTTCCTTTTTGCAAATTAGTGTCCTTGCATTGTTCCTCAATCCATATACCTGGAAATCAAGGGTTTTACATCAGTTATTGCCACAAAACAAGAATTTGAGGACACTAAATCATTGTAAATAAATCCCCAAATGAGTCCAAATCTCGGACTCATCAACACCCCCAACTTAAATTGTTGCTTGTCCTCAAGTAAAACTCAAGTTCAACAGTTCAAAAAGGATGTCTCAAACAGTGCTACACAAGACTCAATCCTGAATGCACACTAAAAGACTCAACTTACTTATGCAAGGATCAGTTGTGCACTCAATGGTTCAAGTTGTGACTCACCAGTACCAAAGATTCTCAAGGTCACAATACTTGCTTCATATTCAAGTTCAAGCTCAACAAAGGTACTCAAATGCCCTCACACAAAGAATGATTCCATATTCAAACACTATTCTTCACAATTTAAAGCTCCGGAATCTCATACAATTCTCACACTCACAAAGATGAACACAATGCATGATTTCACCATAGGTTTGCCCTTATTTTCCAACCAACATTTGTTTCAGCTCACTCAAGATTAAAAAGGTCTTTTCAAGGCTTATAACGGGGGGGGGGGAGGGGCTGAGTGTAAAGGTATGGTCATTTAGGCTCAATGGCTGCTATCCTCATGAAATGTGGTATGGACATCACTTTCTATCCTTTTATACATCATTTACACCCATGCTCAAAATTCACCCTATTATTCATTTCCCATGGAATATTGGACGCCCCATTTCTTTTGCAACTTTCACAACTTTTATTTCTCAATTTTTTCATTCTTTTTTTTTTGTATGGAGGGGTTCCATTTATCTCAAAATCATGGATCAAGGGAGACTTCTTTGCATTTCTTGATTTACCTTCTCTTTTGACCACACCCTCAACTTAGGCTTTTGGTCTAAGTTGTTTTTTAAAATAAACCACACTTCATGAGGATTATGGGTGAATGGGTAAATAGAGGGTTACAATTGCATCAAGTTTCTTCCAAGAAAAGGCTAAGGCTCAAAGGGTGTTCAAGCAAAGTTCACACACTCACAAGGTTGGCCACAAAAGAGGTATAATGTCAAATTGTTTCACTCTTTAGAATTATTGCCCAAGATCATTTCCAGAGATTGCATTACTTAGTCAACCGGACCAACGGGGAAAGTTCTCGGTGTCATCACACATGGTTCACGGTAAGCTCATCACAGAAGGCATTGGCACTAATATCAAACAATGATCTACACTTTTGCTACTGTGCAATGTTCATCACAAGAGTCTGCATTCGATAATCGGCTAGTCATAACGAGATGCAAAAAGTTAACATATTGTCTATGCAACTTCATTTGGCCTCATCGTAGCCGCACATTCATTTTCGTTTGGTTGAGAGCACTATTTAAGTCATGAGTATTGATCAAGACCAACACTCAAATTTGCACAAGAACAACCACATTCAAACACAATCAAGAGGTGGAAATTTTTTCAGAAAGGTCAAAAACCATTTACATTCAAAATATGGAGCCACAAGCTCAAACATCCACAAAACAGTGCCAAAACACAATTTACTGCAGAAAACAAAATCCCAATATATAAATAAAAACCCATAATCACAAGAGGTAGGTATGGAAATACCTCACCCCACCACAAATAAAAAAATAATTTTTCCTCAAATGTAATACAAACTGTAATGACCCGACAGCACCCCCTAGTCGTTACAGGTGTATTCGACCTCTCGGAGGTCTTATACAAGCCCTTAGCATTCGTCATTGCATTATCATAGAAAAATAGGGGAAAATTTAAAACTTTTCATAATATAACACAAGACTTAGAGAGTCACTTCATTTAAACCTTTATACAAAATCGGAATACTACGTCTCAAAGTAGCCAACTTAAAACACGACTACAACACAAGAGGAACACATCCCTTAAAATACAAAAGGGACTACTATCTAGTACAATGAACTTAAGGAAACCCTTAAACATAAAGGTCCTTGAGTCTTTAAGGACACACTCGAACTTGGGAATAGTAAGCCAAGCTCATCACCTCTAGGAAAGTCCTTCAGCCACCACCACCTACACTTGGTGTAAAAAGATGAAGAAGAATGGTGTTAGTACAAGAATGCACTAAGTATGATAACCATGAAAAAACATGCTTATAAAAGGACATTTAATTGGAAACCATGCATCATGCCTTTTTAGAGAAACTTCAAGAACCTTTAACACATTAGGCACAATATAAACCACATACCTCATCATACACATGGAAACCATTCGTAATAGCACATAAGCCACTTATAACATTTTAGACACATTCAATGCATACAATACATTACCTTCCTCTTTATCTTCACTCTTTTCCTCAAGCAACCCTTAGGGAATACTTAGTG
>JAJOOO010080516.1:0-10273 GCA_029582685.1 Solanum piurae
GAGACAGAGAAAAACATATATTGGTTTAAAATTAATAAAAATATTATAAATTATAATAATTAACAACTTAAAATTTATAAAAAAAAACCTTTAAAAAAATTTAGTTGGCTCTCCAAATTCAATCGGTATTACAATAATTAAAACATAAAAATTAACATAGATTGGACTCCTGCTGACATTTATGTTTCCTTTTTCTAAATTTTCTCTTTTATACTTTATATAAATAATTTTTTTATGTAAAAAGTATTATAAATCATAATAATTAATAGCTTAAAATATTTCAAAGCATATAAACAGTTTTTGTTAACTTTCAAAATTTCATCTATGCCGCATAAATTGGGAGAAATCTAGATATATAGATATTTTAAGTTGCTAATTATTGTGAGTTATAGTACGTTTTATGTAATTTTCATATATATTACTCGGTCCTGATTTATGTGATACAAATGAAATTTCAAAAGTCAATGAATTTTTTATAAGTTTTTTTTTATATTAACTTGTTAATTATTGTGATTTCTAATATATTTACGTAAAACATACTCTAAATACAAATAATTAGCAACTTAAAATATATAAAAACATACTAAAAAATTGATTAATTTCAAATTTCATATGTACCACATAAATTAAAACAGAAACAGTAACATATATTGGGCCCCGTGCTGGCACGGGGTCCAATATCTAGTATCTATAGAGAAGCTAGTGATTAGTTATCACTTATCAGTATATATAGTCAAGTGAGGCAACCGCCTTCTACAGTATAAAAGTATTATAAAGAATTCCAATTGTGAAAGATGGAGGCTCTCACCATTCATTCATTATAAATACTCATTTCCTTCTCTTACAATTCCATCACTACTAACATCTAAGAAACAACCATAACCTAAGAGTAGTAGAAATGGCCCCAGCTGCTGCAGTAATGAGTAACTATGAAGAGGAGAAGGAAATTGTTCGCCCCATTGCTGACTTCTCTCCAAGTCTTTGGGGTGATTATTTCCATTCTTTCTCAGTCGATAATCAGGTAGTATTAAATGAAGTTCACCTGTGATGCCGCTGTTGGAACAGAGTCGCTCTGAATATACTCACGTTTTCTTTTTAAATATATTTACAGGTTGCGCAAGAGTATGCTCAAGAGATGGAAACTTTGAAGGAACAAACAAGGAGTATATTAATGTCAGGAAATACATTGGCTGAAAAGTTGAATCTCATTGATATTGTTGAACGCCTTGGAATTGCCTATCACTTTGAAAAACAAATAGACCACATGTTGAACCACATTTTTAACATTGATCCTAACTTTGAGGCTCATGAATTATGCACTCTGTCCCTTCAATTTCGAATCCTAAGACAACATGGCTACAATATATCTCCAGGTAATATATCTATCAAGCTCTATTTAATTTATTACAGTAATAATCTTGTTTTTAATTCTGTTTTCCTACTAGGACTAATTTTTTGTCTTCGATTTTGAACCAGAAATTTTCAGCAGATCATTCCAAGATTCAAACGGCAAGTTCAATGAATCTCTTTGCAATGACATCAAGGGTCTTTTGAACTTATACGAAGCTTCACACGTAAGGACTCATGGAGAAGACATCCTAGAAGAGGCACTTGCTTTCTCCACTGCTCATCTTGAATCTGCAGCTCCACATTTGAAGTCACCACTGGGTAAGCAAGTGACACATGCCCTTGAGCAATCTCTTCATAAGAGCATTCCAAGAGTCGAGACACGCTACTTCATCTCCATCTACGAAGAGGAGGAATTCAAGAATGATGTGTTGCTTCGATTTGCAAAACTGGATTTCAACTTACTTCAGATGTTGCATAAACAAGAACTAAGCGAAGTATCAAGGTACGCTAGTAATTTAGATGAAATAAAATACTGCTATTATTTGTTGATCATAGTGTCTCTCAGAATCTGATATGTTGAAACTTACTTTATAGGTGGTGGAAAGATTTGGATTTTGTGACAACTCTTCCATATGCTAGGGATAGAGCAGTGGAATGTTACTTTTGGACGATGGGGGTGTATGCTGAACCTCAATACTCTCAGGCTCGTGTCATGCTTGCTAAGACTATAGCAATGATTTCTATAGTAGATGACACATTCGATGCTTATGGCATCGTAAAAGAACTTGAGGTCTACACCAATGCCATACAGAGGTACGGACTACTTCTGGAACAGTTAAATAGAAGTATATGGTCCCATAAATGGCAGAAATGACCATATCAAACAACATATTTTGGTACATATTTGAAGTTTTGCCTACAATTTGTACTAGACATTTCTCCTTCTTCATCCAATATATGTTCTGTTAAACTGATAAACTTATCAAATTCATTTATTAGGTGGGATATTAGCCAAATTGATCGGCTCCCTGATTACATGAAAATCAGTTACAAAGCACTTTTGGATCTCTACAATGATTATGAAACGGAGTTGTCAAAGGATGGCAGGTCCGATGTTGTACACTACGCAAAAGAAAGAGTATGAATCATAACTTGTACCAGTTAATTCAATATTAATCAGTTAAACCAATTGTGAAGCTTTTTCTCCCAATTTATGTTTGTAATGAAATTTATTCTTTGAAGAAGTACGGATGTTTGAATTTCTTTTGGTTGTTATCGACAGATGAAAGAAATCGTGAGAAACTATTTTGTGGAAGCAAAATGGTTCATTGAAGGATACATGCCACCTGTTTCTGAGTATCTTAGCAATGCATTAGCTACTAGCACTTATTACTTGCTTACGACAACGTCCTACTTAGGCATGAAGTGTGCTAACAAGGAAGATTTTGAATGGTTGGCCAAGAACCCTAAAATCCTTGAAGCCAATGTGACCTTATGTCGAGTCATTGATGACATAGCCACCTATGATGTTGAGAAGGGTAGAGGTCAGATTGCAACTGGAATTGAGTGTTACATGAGGGATTATGGCGTGTCAACAGAAGTAGCAATGGACAAATTTCAAGAAATGGCTGAGACAGCATGGAAGGATGTAAATGAAGGAATCCTTCGACCAACTCCTGTCTCTACAAAGATTCTGACTCGTATTCTCAATCTTGCTCACATTATCGATGTCACTTATAAGCACAATCAAGATGGATACACTCATCCTGAAAAAGTACTAAAACCTCACATTATCGCCTTGTTGGTGGACTCTATTGAAATTTAAATCATCAATTGCTTTGTACATCTGGGAGCACTTGGTTCCCAGCCCCTCAAATAAGTATTTGATTGGTGGCTTGTTCGGATTTCTGTTGCTAGATAGGGCAGGAGCTGCTGGCGATACATGTTATTGTTCAGTCAAGTTACCTCCCTAATTTTTTTTGTATCATTATTGACATTTGAAATACATATCACTTCTTTCAACTAAATCCTCTTAATCTCGACCTTGAACCTATTAATGTACAATTAGACTGCAGAAGTTACCGGCAAAATTCTCAATGGAAGGTTCCATAAAGCAAATAATATGTGACAAGGCAACATGGTTCCACAGAAGAAAAAAAACAAGATTTACATAAATAATATTATTCTAAACCAATGTATGTGTATAATAAGTGGATAAAGCTTGAAAATATTTCCATAAATCAATTGTAAATATCAAGTTGGGTTGGAAATAAAACTTAAGACCACCATAATCTCAAACATAAAATCATTTCATTTTAAGCAATTTACCTTCTTTTGTCGATTTCTAGGACATTATAAAGTCATAGACAGAGAAATAAAAGGGAAGAAAAGGAGGGATTGTGGGGAGAGGAGAGCCAGGGAAGAGGCAGTGCATGGAATAGGCAAGTAAAAAATTGCACATCTCATGCTCTGTCTCGTCCCCGTCTATCCATACCACACCATATTTTACCTCAATAGAGACTTCATTTACCCATGCTTTTAACATTCCTTCCATCTAGAGAAAAAAAATAAAGATGAATCGTTTTTTTTTAATTGTCGATGGCCAAATGATTAGTGGAATGGCTGATTTATGTGGATTTAAGACTAGAAGAAGAAATAGGTATATAGTACAAAGGCTAGTACTACTAAGTACTAAGGAGTACAGCCGACCCTCTCTGTTTTGAAGATTCAATTATCCCTCGCTGTACTGCAGAATTCTGTTTGTAGTACAAATTTCCCCAAAAGCTAAAAGCTACTTCTAGATAAAAGATATTGTAGAATAATGTAAACTATTACGATTACAACTCATAGAAAGCAATGTAGAAACAAACAGCCTGGACAGTTCAAGGAAATCTTTCCTTTTTTGGGTGGAAAAAAGTTCAAGAAAATCAACTAGATGGTTAGTTCTGATACCGTGTATTAGTTTGATGTCTGCTATTGAACAAACGGTACCAAAAAGACAATCAGTTGAAGGACTGCTCTTAAGTTTCACAGATCATAAGTTACGGTTTGCATCACTAAAGGTGACAGCCTGAATGCAGAATCCACCACATTTACATAAGAACAGGGGATGGGGAGTCATTCCAGACTAACAGAGAATCAAATATCCTCGTTTATGAGTAACTTACATTATCGCCCAACAACTAAATAACTATCCAGAAACTTAAGTTAGAACTCAGCAATACAGATTGGAAGAATGATCAAGAAAAGCAATATTCCTCCCAAAGCTAGACTGCTTTTTTCATTAACCTGAAAGAAGAAGAAAAATATCATAAGAAGATATCAATTTGCCCCACTCCCAAATTAGACTTTTCAACACAGATATACTATAGATAAGACAAATGAAGAACCACACCTTTACAATCACTACGCATCCAACATATACAATCAAAAACAAGTCCAAAATGACATCCCAATACTGGGAGCACAAGGATATACAAGAAAACACATTGGGGTTGCTAAAGCAAGAGAAACAACCAATCTACATGCAATAACATACTCGTTACACAGGGGTTATATTATACCAGGTCTGAAGATATGGTTTAGTTTGACTTTCATATCAAACTTAATAGTGCTAGGAGAAAACACTAAATTGACTATGGAAGCTAATACAAAATCTGTTTGATAGAGAAAAACATCATATTCAATTATTTCAACTTGTAACTTGATTGAAATATGGAACTTCCTCTCAAAGCTGCGTTGCTAACGAGTCTGTGCGAAAGTCTAGTAGCAAATTTTACAAGAACTTTCAAGTGGATGAGATCATTTGAGTGGACTCAGTTGGAGATTAGAAACAACTTATCACTAGATGTTGGATGTGGGTCTAACATTTCAAAGCATCCTAAAATGGACAACGATTCAATAAATACGTGATGGATTACTTGGGAGATGGGGTAAATAGATAATTCTGAACTATCCTAACACGCTGGTACTTTGATAAATTTGAGAACCTTCATTTACGGAAAGCATATTAATGTGTTTTATGTAAGCAAGTCCATAACTATTCACGCTAGCTTATTCAGTTATTGAACAAGAAAGAAGACTTGACAAAAGAAGACTTGACAATCTATAACGCCACTCTGAGATCAGCTTCCTAATTAAAGTAGTATTATCTAGTCTCTAGAATCAGTTACCTTACTAAAGGAGGTCATATTCCATCTGAATCTTTTCATTGCCTGTAGATGTCACTATCACCTCAGGCTTTACGGAAGAACTAATAGAACAATTTGAACATGCTGGTGCAGAAAAACTTCAGTACGATTCTACATTGTTTAGCCTTTTTCTCTTTAAGATATATTGTATGTTGAGTTTCACCTTCGATATTCAAACTAATTTCACTTATAGAGGTTTTTGGTGTTGCCAATACAGTCTTCAATTATGTTGATAATCATTTTCCTTTCTGACAATCAATTTCAATTCATTAGTAGACTGTATAGGAAATACAGGTGTCATAAAAGAAAATACCTTCTTAGTTCCAAGAATTTCAAAAATTTTCTTATCCTGAGAACCCCAAAGGAGTGAATGTCCTGTAGCATTTTCTTATATCTAAGTTCACTAGTTCACTGTAATGACCTGATATTTCTTCTTTTTTTTATGACCGTTGTGTCGGGGCCAGCTTTCGCGCACCTCGACTAATTCTACAGGATACCTGCCACCTCCCACCAACAACAGGTATCCACCAAGGCTAGGACAGATAGGAAGAATCACCTAGTGTTTTTTTGTCTCCACTGAGTTTGGAATCTGAGACCTCAGGGTTCTCAATCACTTCATTGACCATTAGGCCACACCCTTTGGTGCCTGTAATGACCTAATATTTCCACATGAATTTAAGAGTAATTTCCTTAACTATAAATTTGCAAATTTTAACGGGTTGCATACCAAAGTGGGTAATTTAAAGGATAAATTTGTGGACCCGACTCTCATTACATAAGATGGTGTGATAGTCAGCTGCACCTTGGTGGAAACTTAAAGTGTAGTTAATTGGCCGAGCCCACTCTTTTCTTGTTGGCATCTAAATAAGGACAAATGTTGGAAGAACTACTATTTCCAACCTAAAGAAAAGAAAGGAACGAGCAGAAGAGTAGTTCGTCAGCAGTGGCTCAGGGGTTAACGGTGAAAGAAATTTGTTAATGAGAAATATAACAAAACTCGGAAGAAATTGGTTTCTGATGAAAATGTATGCATTTGGATAAGGTAAAGAGGGAATTGAGATGCATTGGAGAAAATTTGAGACAATCTGAATGCAAGTAGTGTAAGTGTGTAACTGTTGAAGTGAGGACACAGTACACAAGGATCAGCCTGGTAAAATTTATGGAAGGGCATGATCAGCAAGTAATAAGGATGACCCAGGATCCATAAAGCATTATTGAATTGGATTACAGGATCATATCTACAATCCATGAGATCCAAGATGAAAAATTAGTAAATACTAAAATTTCTCAGCTAATTCATTGTCAATCATAAAGGTCACCCACAAATAACCTTTTCAGGTACATTGACAAGTTAAATACAAGTATATAATGTAATATATAGCAGCGACAAAAGATATATAATGCCGTATATGTGCTAAGTTGTTCAGATTGCAGAGAGAAGAAGATATTTTCTTGGTGAGAACATGCAATGCCAGAGCTCTATCATTGGCCTTCCATTCAATTATTTAAGTTATTGTACTGACTTTAGCCATTTTCCAAATCACTACATACTAAATTATCGAACTGAAGCAAAATCTTCACATTGCATCTAAGCAGCTTACACAAATATACATGTTAATAGCAAATAAACAAGCTTGTATACATGTATACGAATAGATAACAGCACCAAAAAACCCAACCGACAAGTAAAAACAAAAAATAAAGTAAATACCTCTAGACCTTAGCTTTCCAGTAACACCTCTTTGCAAGTTGACTTATTGTGGCCTGTACCCTTGCATCTACTACATTGGAGTTGACGCTTAGTTACTTCATGGGAACCCACCTTCTTAGTCGT
Source organism: Solanum piurae (assembly GCA_029582685.1). NCBI lineage: Eukaryota > Viridiplantae > Streptophyta > Magnoliopsida > Solanales > Solanaceae > Solanum > Solanum piurae. Next base: position 7,375 of record JAJOOO010080516.1, read on the forward strand.
TGGCCTCCCTGGTGGACGACGGGTGGGAGGAGGGGTTACTGTTACAGCAGCTTGAGAAGCATCCTTTCTCTTGGGCTTTTCTAAGCTTGGAATTGGATGTATTGACTCTGAATATGTTGATCTATAACTATCAGCAGTGAAGTACCTGGCACAATAGTCGTATGGATCACGGCCAAGGCAACCCGTGACAGCTATCGCATGGCAACAAGGTAAGCCAGTTAGCCCCCAATCTCTGCAACTACAGTCGCAATTGTCCATGTCAACTACTTCTATGGTATCCCCCTGGACCTCAAATTTGGTACCATTGGGCATCAACACATGAAGAGCACTAAATCTTAGGCTTTCTTTCTCTAGCTTTTCCTCCATAAATGGAGTTAGCCTTGTCACCCACTGATTGGATTCAGTCCGCCGGGTATAAATGAGCTCCATTATCTTACCTCTTATTGCATCAACCATCTGGGTGATTGGCAAGTCATGAGCATCTGATACCCAACCATAGAAAAGCTCTCCAAAGTTTGATGTCATGTGGTTATATCGCATCCCACGGAAGAAAGCATTTGCCCAGCTAATAGGCTCACTCTGCATTACCCAGTGGTAAGCATCTAGTGAAATACTTCTTATGCTTTCAACACACCTCTGGAAACCTTCAGGCTTTGGTGCATAAGCCGCACCGTAAAAATCCTCAACCAAAAGGCGCTTGACTTCATGAGAAAATTGCCCTCTTACATCTCTGATAAGTTGTTCAGAGAGATAGCGTAGACAGTAGCCATGAAAGACATCCTCACCCTGAAATATTTCAGCAATTGACTCTCTAAGCCCCTTCTCTCTATCAGCCACGAAGGTAATACCACGACACATTGACAATGCAGTTCTAAGCTGTAATAGGAACCAATGCCAGTTATCATCAGATTCTGAGTCTACTATGGCAAAAGCAACAGGAAAAACACCATCATTTCCATCAGCAGCTGTTGCTGCTAACAGAGTGCCTTGGTATTTGGACTTTAAAAATATACTATCAAGGAAAAGCAGGGGCCTGCAGCCTTGTTCGAAGCCATAGAGTGAAGCATGAAATGATACAAAGAGCCTGTGAAAGCTTGAGTCATCCTTTGTAGTGAAAGTTGCAAGACTTCCAGGATTTGTCTCCATCACTTTTTCACAAAAAAATGGCAGCTGACTATATGCCTCCTTATATGAACCCTGAAGCTGCTCCTTAGCAATCTCTTTTCCACGCCATGCCTGGAAATAATTTAACTGGATTCCATATTCCTTTTGTATGTCATTGACAATGTCCTTTGGCTTGTAATTCGGGAAAACTTTCAACTTCTCCTTTATAATACTAGCCACCCAACTCCTTGTTGCCTGATAGCCATTAGTAACAACGGCCCCTTCACAGGTATGGGTAGGATTCATTTTTTTAATGCAGATTAATTGGGTGGTTGACAATCTTGATGCATGAATTCTCCATGGACAGCCCTCTGCTTTACATTTTACAGTCACTCGATGACTATCATTCTTCTTATACTTGAAAGCAAATTGATTTGCAATAGCATATTTTCGCAATGTCTCACGAAATTCATGTACACTATTAAACCTTTGGCCCACGCCAGTTATATCATTCTGCCACTGCTGAGCAGCTTTAGCATTCTTCTCATCATAATTAGCAGCAGCAAATGAAATAGGAACAGGCAATTCAGCTCCTATCGTAATTGTGTCATCAATATTATTTGTATCACCTACGACATCAAAATTGGCATCAAGCAAGAGGCCAGACTCATTGGGATCATCCACGATATCCTCCACAACACTCAGGGGAGCTTCAACTGGGACAGCCATTTCTGATAAAGTCGTCCTGCTTGACCTGCAGCACAGTATGTCCTATATAATTTATCCTTTCAAAGGGAGAATTCTACATATTTAGGCAGCAAGGAATCTACCTACTGCCAGGCATGTTTGAGAAATCAGGATCAACAGCTTCTTCAGTCATCACATAGATCTCTGCAGTATCAGAGTCGCCATGGAATTTGATCATGCGCTTAAGGTCTTTGTCATTGGAGATTGTTATAAGTGTCTTCCTGTTTCCAGGGAGAAAATATTTAACTGACATAGTAGCAAGGCTGCAGTTAAACATCTCGGCAACCTCCATCTTGAAATCATTGTAGTCCAGTTTTCCATCCACTTCCATAGCATGAGCATCTCCGCCTTTATATGAAAGGAAACCATCTCTATCAGTATCAAATTCACCACCTGACTGACATATGGCTATAACTCGCTTCCCAGCCATGACCTAAAGCAACATTCACAAAACAAATATAAGATAAAAAACATAATGCAAACATCCAGCCAACGGAGCCCTAAGCTCTTGTTTGTCAAATATCTCAGAGGCAACCAAAAAAGATAGTTCATCTCAAAGGAAAAATTAAATTGATGAAAAGCCTTAAACATTCAACAACAAGAAGTTAAAAAAAGGAAGTTCATTCAGATCAACCACAGTCAAAGGCGGAATTTGAGACAGAACCAGCTACCAATCTAAAATTTGTATAACCAAATCAAGGACCATCTATTGAAAATCAAGGACTACTAACTACAAGTGCAAAAACTACAGTATTTATGAAATCGGAGATCACCGACATTTAAGCATCATCATTAGCTTTGAGAGCGCTTTTAGCGCAACAAGATTTCAAATCGAAGATCACCCACATTCATTAGCGGAGGACAGCTTAGACATTTTTGTCTTGTTCAGAGATTGGATCATTGCGGGAAAAAAAATAAAGAAGAAGTTACCTACAATGAGATACTAACAGAAGCAACGTGAAATCATGGGACAACAACAATAGCAAATGTCAATTCCAGAGAAGCTTCCTCGCCAGATTATTGCCAAATTAGGGGGGGGGGGGGGGGG
>JAJOOO010080522.1:0-35101 GCA_029582685.1 Solanum piurae
AACATTTATAGGCTTACCATACAATTTCTCTCAAAAGCATAATCATGCAACATCAAGATCACATCAAGGCATGCTCAACTAGGCATCTCATGGAGCAATTTAAACAATTCTTCATAAATGCATATAAATCATGAGGGACATAATCATGAAAACTCATTTATTTAATTAAACAAGAATTCAACTAAAATATGCACATCATAAGGAGAATATGGAAACTCAATTCACATAAGACTCCTACATGCAACATGCTACTAAGAACTCTTTGTTTCAAGCTTGAATTATAATAGAAGGAAAAGATAAGGATATCAACAACCTTACTACTCAACTCATCATCCCCCACTTGGGGTAAACCCATCTAAGGTTATCATCAAACAACCAAGAAAATTGACTTACCTTCTTTTATTCCCTTATCCTTGTTAGTTTGAAGCATATAGAAAAGGTTCCTCTTAGGAGCATTTGGATCCAGGACATCATGAGCAACTTGATTGGACTCTTTCCCTTTTGCCTTAAGTGTAGAGCAATCTCTCATCTTATGACCCTTACTCCCACATCCAAAGCATTTATCTGTACCGGCAAGACACTTGCCCAAATGTTGCTTTCCACAAGTACCACACCTAGGTCTCTCAAAAGTAGAACCACCTCCATTCCCTCTTTTAGGTTTAGGGTCAGACACCCTATCATTTTTGACCATTGAAGAATCTTGGTTATAGAACCTCTTATTAGACCTAGATTGGTTTTGTTCATCCGTCCTAGCCCTCTTCATATATCTATTCATATTCCTGAGCTTCGTCTCTTCAAGTTGTTGAGCATAAACCATAAGCCTAGATATATCCATATCATGATGGAGCATGGCCGTACGACACTCTTCTTCAACCAAACCGGAAACCCCCATCACAAACTTATTCATTCTAGCCCTAGAATTTGCTACCAAGGTAGGAGCATACTTAGAGAGTTGGGTAAACTTGAGAGAGTATTCCTTCACACTCATATTCCCTTGACGTAGGTTCATGAACTCAACCAACTTTTGCTCCCTTAACTCTAAGGGGAAAAACCTATCAAGAAAAGCCGTCTTAAACACTCCCCAATGTATTGGGTTAGCCACTATGGGTCTGTCATCCCTCCATTGCTCAAACCACACTTGCGCTACATCCTTGAGTTGGTAGGAAGCCAACTATGCTTTTTCCCTAGGAGTCACTCCCATTGCATTTACAATCTTAAACACCTCATCTATAAAGTTTTGTGGGTCCTCATCTACCTTAGAACCAAATAAGGTAGGAGGGTTCATCCTTGTGAAATCCCTTAACCTTGAGGCCACGGTACTCTCAATAGCATTCACCCTAGGCCTCACATCTCTATTTACTTGAGTAGTCATGGCACGGACTAGGGAGAGAAAAGCCTCTCTAATCTCCCCATTAGTCATATCCGGGGGAACCACCGGATCCACATTCTCTTGCCCACCTAAAGGATCTTGGTCACCTTGCACCCCTTGGGTAGGTACTCCCCCATCATCTATCTCCTCTTCCGCTCTCCTCCGATTAGCCCTCGTATTCATATCCTATAAACACAAGAGACGGATTAGTAAAAGGATACTTATAGACCAAACTCTAAGGCACGACCTCAAGAATAATGAAAGAAAGTGAAACTTCTATCGTCCTATAGCCTCTCGCTCATAGATGTATCGCGACTCACACCGATGAACAGTACTCTACTAGACGTGGCTTTTGAGAGTTTGAACCTAAAAGTAATCTTTAAAACCTGATGCTCTGATACCAAGTTTGTAACGACCCGAGAGCACCTCCTAGCCGTTACATGCGTATTCGACCTCTCGGAGGTCTTATACAAGCCTTAGCATTCATTCATTGCATAAATCATAAAAAAATGGATTTCAAGATATGCAAGGGTTCATGGAGTTTTTTATCTTAAAACCATCAATATTAACATAAATCATCATTTGAAATATTTTCACGCAAGAACCCAAGCTTAGAATTGAAATTGGGGTTTTAGTGTTTTTGAAAAACATTGAAATCACTTTGATTTGGCTCTTTAATTGAAGGTAGAATCAAAGATAAAATCCCCATACCTTATTTATTGAATGCCCACGAAAATACTATTGAAAACTTGAAGAATTTGACCTAGAAACCTTGAGTTCTTCACTTCTAATGGAGTCTTCCTAGAGAGAGAGAGTTTTGGAGAAGAGAGGTTCAACTTTTGGGGTTTTTGAAAATAATGAACCCAAAATTCTATAAAACACTTTTAATACACTTAAAATACCTAAAAATAGGTAAAATAGTCATTTAGGGTCTAATTAGAACGTGGGGTGAATTTATCAATTCATCCGTCACTTAGCCGAAACTTGCCAGTGAAACAGGGCACCAATCGACGGCCACAGTTGACGGACCGTCAATGGACTGACGACACCGTCCTGTGCAACCGTCAATTGGATCAGAGGCTCTCATTTGGGGCTAAGCTCCCACGCCTAATTGTGGAGCCACGGCCCCCTTTGTCGGGCCGTCACTCCATTGACGGTGCGTCAGTCCTGGGCGTCAATCCACACTTCCTTGGGCAGTCTTCTTGCCAAGATTTGGGTCCTCTCTAAGGACCCTGAGGGTGGTCCTTGGGGATTCGTACCCGGACGTCATGAACCTATACCACCCCACCTAGGTACTAGGGTCACTCCCTCTAACCTAAACTTCAAACAACACAAAAAAACTATGACAACACATCAAGTACATGCAAGCACCAACACTAGGCTAGTCTCCGAACGTCATGGACGTCTCTTGACGTTTGACTTCAAACTCAACTAAACTAACCTATAAACTCATCGTCAAACATTTATACAAGTTTACCAACTACTAACATGCATGTGAAGCTCTAATTATCCTATTTTCATTTTGAGGGGTGTTACAACCACGAAGGGCTATTAGGCGAGGTAAGTCGGGTTTGCCGAACCACTCGGTGAACCACCCATTTCTCTCTTATATCTCCTTTCTGCCTTGGCTCTCAGCATCCTCAAGTCAAGTCCTGTAACTTTGGGTGATCTCTTTTGGCATCATGGAACGGCTTGACGATTCGTCGACTGCCCCTTTTCTATCGCCGACTTGGTTTCTTCCATCAGGGCAGGCACACTAGAAATTTAGGTGGTCAGAGTAGCCACTCGGCGATAGGCCAAGTGCTTTTGGCGATCCTCAGGCTCGGTTTTCTTCACTTCTTCAATTTGTTTTTTTCCTTTTTGTCTGTAAGTGTCCTTGCTTTGCTCCTCAATCCATATAACTTATAATCAAGGCTTTAACATCAGTTTATGGCAAAAATTAATCATTTGAGGTCACTAAATCTATATAAACAAAGCCCCAAATGAGTCCAAATCTAGACTCATGAATCACTTTTACCAAAACCAAAGTAATCATCCGTGCCGGCTAGGAACTTACCCTCGTGCTTTCTTCAACACCTAGTAATAGTCGACATGGGCAATGAATATCCACTATCATTCCCTCCTTTAGGCTTTGGGTTAGACACCCTATCTTTATTTATCTTAGAAGGAGCATTGGAGGAAACACTGACCGGAAAACCTTTGTCAAAATATAGGACGACCATGTCCATCAAACCTTGTATATCAGAGCTTACCATCACCTGTTTTAGCCCTCTTTGCCTCCCTAGACCTTTCCTTTAGTTTCACCTCTTCGATCTATTGGGCCTTTACCATGAGACGACAGATGTCCACGTCATTTATGAGCATGATAGTACAACATTCTTTAACCACCATTTTGGACAAACCCAAAATGAACTTACTGACCTTTCCCTTGGATCAACAATCATGGTGGGAGTATATCTAGATAGTTGTGTGAACTACAAATCATATTACTTCACACTCACATTTCCTTGACGAAGGTTGATGAACTCAAGGACCTTTGCCTCCCTCATCTTAATGGGAAAGAACCTATCAAGGAAAGCAACCTTAAGTTGGTCCCAATCGAGAGGACTCGCATTAACTGCCCTCTCTTCCTTTCATTAGTTAAACCAAACTTGAGCAACACCCTTAAGTGGGTAAGCGGCCAATTCCTCCTTCTCCACTAGCGTCACTCCTATGATTATCAACACCTTATACACTTCATCAATAAACTCTTGAGGATCTTACTCAACCTTGGACCCATGAAACTCCGAGGGATTCTTTCTAGTAAAGTCCCTCATAATAGATGCCACCGTACCCACATTTGGGTTTATGGGGGCCACAACCTCCCTATTAGCTTGAGACGTCATGGCCTGAGCCAACACTTGAAGAGAAGCCCTAAACTCCACATTAGTCACTTGCTCAACCAAAGGGTTGATCGAAACTTGAGGATCTTCTCTATCCACAATCTCATTCGCATTCCTCCTAATGTAAACTCTTTGAGGGGCCATATCCTGAAAAGCACTAGATAAGAATTAGGAGAAAGACATATAGAGTTACACTCTACCACATGACTTTAGAGTAATGAAAGAAGTTGAGTTTCATAATCATCTTATAGCCTCTCATCCATAAATGTGGCGCGCTTCACACTCATGAGCAAGACTCTACTCTACGTGGCTTATGAGACTTCCAAAGACCATTCTAAATCTTGTGCTCTTATTACCAAGTTTGTCACGACCCAAGGTAACCCCTAGGTGTAACATGTCTTATAAGACCCCGAGAGGCCCCATACAAGCCACTCATAATTCATAACATAATAAATAGAATGAAAAGAGATAAAAGAAGTACATTTCAAGTCCAACAGTTTTATAAAAGTAAAGCGAAAGTCTAAACACTTCTCTCATTAGCCATCTAGTACAAAAGAATAAAATTTGGGCCAAGACCATACATCATGTTCAAAACTGAAAGTTAGAATGAGAAACTGAAAATAATGAAAATCCATCCTCGAAGCATGAGGACTCACCAAAGCTTGAAATCTCTCAAATAAACCCCTTGCCACGAAACGGGGACCCTTGACTGTCGAACCCTACAGTTTGGGAAATGTAGGCAAGAGTATTTTTAGTACAAAATATGTACAAAGTATGATAGCCATGCATATAACATTTGATAACATGCTTAAAAAGGGGACATTTCATAACATGCAATGACCAAGCTAAAACATGAAATAAAAAGGTTTAGAGCTAGCAGACATCTTTAAAGTTCTTTGAACACATGTGAGATACTTCTTGAAGTAACCTTAGTTCTTTATTACTGTGGGAATTTTGCCTATAACTGAAATATAATACTAGGTGAGCTATCAACATGGAATACGGTGTCTACCCCACAGCAAAAAGGGGTTTCCTACTTGACAAGGTGAGACAATGAACTTCTAGCTTATGTGGATCCACTAGATAATGTCTATCTAGACAATCATCATATGGGGGCACATATGTAAGGGATAATGAGATTGATTCTAGATACCCGACCTCTACTCACGGGAGAAGTTCCATCTCAATATCCTCTCGGTTCTAAGCATAAATTCCATGGAATAGTCATTTCTTACTTGTTCTTATCATCCATGGAAAGGCAGGTCATCTTACCAATCCAAGCTAGATCATAAGTCATCCATGGAAAGGTATCATTCAATAACTAATCTAAGCTAAGTCATTATCCATGGAATGGCACGTCATCTTGCCAATGAAATCTAGGTTCATTAGGATAGCTCTTAATCTTTGATTCAATTAGGTTAGAAGACCTTTCAACCTTAGAATCCTTATTATGTGAGAAAACAGTTCACAATCATGCTTTCATGTGTATATGAGAAAATCCTTTCAATAGCACAACAACAACATCATCATTGATACTTTACTCTAAAAGCATCCTTAAAACATTTGCTTAGATTTCATAAGAACATGCATAATTTCATAATTCACCTTTCAAGGTTCAAAATCCACTTTCAATCATCAACATCTAAAAATCATGGGTTAGATATGGGTTCATAGAAATTCATTATAAGATCATATAATTCTATCAATTCATGCTTTAACTCATAAAAAATCTTCTTTCATAATCAAACTCACATTATTTCATCATAATAGGAAAATATGGGATTTACATGGGTTCATGGGGAATCATCATCAAAACCATAGTATTTCATCAATTCATGCATAAGAGATCATAATTCAATCATTTAAATCAACACTGAAGAGAACCCATGGCAATTTAAGAAACCCTTAACTCAATTGCGAATTTCTAACATTAAAAATAGGAGAATTTGGGAACTCTGTCGATCGAAGGAAATCCATGGAAAAAAACTTGAACGGATTTGGGGAATTTTAAAAAATGATTTAGAATGGTTAAAATTTTGTCTTAAAAGCCTTATATAGGGTCTAGGATTAGGATTAAAATGACAGAGTTTAGGTATTAGAGTCATAGGAAAAGAGCCATATAACCTTGAAAAATATAACTGACGAGTTTTTTTTTTTTTTTGTATGTCAATCTCCACGAACAAGTTTACCATCTGTGGACGCTTCTATCGGTCGTGAACCTGTACGCGAATCATTGCCTTAGAATATTTTTCACAAGGCTTGGGTTACAAGATGGGTTCACTGAATATGGACTCTTCCACCATCCTTGAACCCTTCGTTAGACCCTTGCCTTTAAATATTTTTCAGAAGGATGGGTTCGCTGACCGTGGACTTTTCCACCGTCCTTGAACCCTTCCTTACAAGTACCTTATATTTTTTATTTTGAGGTGTAACAACAACTTCAAACACTCATCTACCCTGGGCCATATTATTTTCGAAGGGGAGATCACTGAATGCCTATATTTTTAAAACGGTGTATGTTGAGCTTATATATGTAGTTTGGATTGAAAGAAATAAGATGACATTTTGAAAACACGAGAGGACAATGTGATGCTCTCGCAAAAAAGATTGCCTACACTTGCAATCTGGTTAGTGTTTCTATGGTTTTGTAATGAACTGCTTCGGTGATTAATAGAAACTATAGTTACTAAAAAAAATCAACCACTCTTTCGGAATGAATCTGTTTTCTATATATATATTCACTATGATTATTCCCATGAAAGATACTGAAACGAACAAAGTCTTCCTTTGATGTAGAACAAGAAAATTGTTCCTTTCTATTATTTGAGTTCTTGGATTTTCTATCAATCTAAAATCCTTGTTAGATTTTGGCTTAATTTTATTTTAGAAGAGTTTGTTGAATCTTGGGAGATAGAACTACACCAGATGAAATATCCTTAAGGATAGTTCCAACGGTCATGCCTCAAGCTATGTCAATTTTTGTGATCTCAATATTTTCCAATATAAGATACCTCTGAATCTCATATAAGATAACGCATGAAACATTACAAGCTAGATGCAAGAACATAAAAACTGTAAATAGAGTACAAATTATAATGTTATAACATCTTATAGATTATTTAACATATCTCCTTTGAGTTATTACACTCAATTATTTTCTATGCAAACTTAACTTATCCTCTATCTTTATATTTACATGTTTCTTAACCTCTGAAATTGATACTATAGACACACTAGGAATCTCATATCTTCAAGGTATTAAATATATGATGGCCACTTTGGGGACTAAAGATCTACTATGTCAACACTTACATCTTCATGTCAGTGCACGATATCAAATATAGTATAGTCACTCTAGGATTTGTGCCAATATATAGTATCTAATGTTGTATGACCACTCGAGGAGCCTATTAGTTACTCATCACAAATAGTGTAAATAATCTATATAGGGCATATAACACATGAATAAATGGGTCATAAATGCATATGAGTACACATGATCAACTATGACATTTAAAAATGAGGGAACATCTTATTGGATCACATGAAATGTCTTACCGTTTTTCATGATATACATATATTTGAGCCTTTTCATTAGTACTTGGGCTCATGTAAATATTACACATGAATTACGCACTAAAAAGATTTCTCTATTGGAATGTCTTTTGGCAGGTTGCTTTCTTTTAACAACAGAGGTTTCACCCTTTCTGAATTCTAGCTTTTTTTCTTCGTGCTTCTGTTGTCGAGTATGATTTGGCATAGTTTCAAAGTCTTAAGTTGGAGCAGAGTGTCACGACCCTGGGGTACCCTCTAGATGTAACAAGGAGTATAGAACCCCGAAGTACTCTATACAAGTCACTTAGTCCTCATAACATAAGAAATGACAATAAGATTAAAACACATTTAAAGTCTTATAAAGTTTTTCATAAAAGAAAGCAGAAGTCTAGACATTTTGTCTCATCATAACCATCTATTATAATAGTTAATGAAATAGGGCCTAGCCCATACAACATGTCCAAAAAGGGAAAGTACATGAAAGAAACTAAACATACGAAATACGTCCTTGAATCATAAGTACTCACCAAGTTTGGGAAGTTACAAATATGAGTTTTAGTCACAAGTATGATCACCTCTAGTGCCGGACCCTACACTTGGGGTAAATGTAGGCAAAGTAGGTGTTAGTACAAATATGCACTAAGTATATTAGCCATGCATAAAAGCACTGAAAACATGCAAAAAGGGACATTTCATTTGAAAGCATGCAACTTATCAAATGTAAACATCATCATAGAGATAGTTGGAAAACATAAGTCATAACATCATTTCCGATGCAAGCTAGCATAATCCTAAGTACCTTTGAACACTATGAGATACTTCTCTAAGCATGTCTTAGTTCATTATTCTTCTTAATATTCTTTAACAATACAAGATACTTCTTTAAGCATGTCTTAGTTCATTATTACTTTATGTGGAAATAAGCCTTTAACCGACAAGAGAACATGTGAGATTCAACATGGAATTCGGTGACTCCCTCACCGAAAAGGGTTGGTCTACTTGCCTAAGGTAGAACTGGACGGTAACTCTTAGCTTAGGTGGATCCAGTAGATAATAACCTACCGGGGTAGATAGTGATGGGATACGAATATTGCTACTAGAAACCCGGACATCAACTACGTGAAGGCTTCCATCTCATGAGACATACTTGGCAACCCGGACTCCACTTCGTGAGAGTTCCTATTTGGATGCCCGGACTCAACTTCGTGTGAGCCTCTATCTCATTCAATATCCAGTCAGTGCTAAGAATTTAGCCCACAATTTGTTATAACATAGCTTATTCCACATGGAAGGAGGTCCTTGACAACAAATCAAAGTTAGCTCATCATAGTAACTCATTCGATCATGCGTGAGCACTAGTCACCATCCAAGATCACTTTTACCCTTAGATTCGATTGGATGAGAAAAACCTTTCAACCTTAGAATCCTTACTATTGTGAGAAAACCTTTCACATTAATGTTCATATCAGTTCATGAGAATAACCTTTCAATCAACCCACAATAACAACATAACCATTAACACTTTACTCTCAAAGTGTCCTCATAGCATTTACATAGGTTTCATAACAACATGCATAATCTCATACTTTTCTCTTTCAAGAGCCATAACCTACTTTTAGTCATCACATCTAGAATTCAAGAATTAGACATGGATATCATCATAATTCAATCAATTCTATCATCTCATGTATACTTTCATAAAATTCCTTTTTCAGTAACAAAGACCCACATCATATTATCAACTTTGAGAAATATGGGAAAGTTCATGGGTTCTTTGGTATACATCATAAAACTCATAGGAAACCATCAATTCATGTTTAATATAACTCAATTCAATCATAAAAATCAAGTAAAAAAGGAACCCATGACTTTGGAATCAAACCCTAACAATTGGGGATTTCAATAAGTTGAAATTGAAGGTTTTGAGAGGGCTCCATGAGTGAATGCTACCCATGGATGAAATCCACCTTACCTTGACTCCAATTACTAGTCTTCAATGGATAATTTAGCTCCTTAGCTTCAAACCCTAGCTGAATATTCTTCTTCTTCTTCTTCAAGTTCTAGAGAGAGAATATTTGGTTTTCTTTTGGGATTTAATAAAAATTAATCAAATGGGGTGAATTTGGGGTTAAAAAGGCTTGTATAGGGGTTATAAATATAGGTAAAACGAAATAGTATAGGAAATAATTAATTAGCAAAAGACGCAACTGCCCTAAGTTAACCTTCCAACTGTGACCTACAGGACCCCCATCGATAGATCGTGGATGGACCTACGGTCTGTCCTGCACATTCGTCACTAAGTACGGAGAATTTTGCCATCAACGGAACCCTGGACCATGGGGCGTGGACCAACCTACGGTTCGTAGGTCCCTTTCGTGGTCCATGCTTGGACATTCTCCAAGTGACCTACCGATGGGCCCAGTCGATGGGCCGTGGTCTGAGCCACGATCTGTCTTGGTAAACTGTCATTGGTTATCATAGACCATGTTTGGGGCCCTTGAACTTTGGCAGAGTGGAAAACTCATGGACCATACCTACGGTCTGTTGTTTAACTTAGGTGTTGTGGTTGGCCTCTGTGGCTGGTACCAACAACTTCCCAAAATCTGGTTTATTTCCCTCTTTCGGATACGGGGTATTACAATATCTCCCCCTTGGGATCATTCGTCCTCGAATGTGGTTTAAACTAGCTCTAAAAGAGTAGGACATAAATTAAAAATCCAATTTAATCAATGCAATGCATACAACCGAGGAGGAACTATCGAGTCCAACTTAGGACGCTCTTAATGCATCACAAGAGGGGTGAACTAACTCGATCAACCCATTATGCATGCAATGCCCATAAACAAGGAGGAAACATCAACTCCAAACTCAACATACTCAAATGCAACACAAGGAAGTAGGAACTACATCTAACAACCCATCATGCATGAAACTTTCAACATTTCTCATATCTTAGGAGGGACTACCTTCTCAAAGCTTTAAAGCATGCTCAACAAAATTTCATGGAGCCAATATGCAATTTACTCAAAAATGCATAATCAAAACATGTTCAATCAATCATCTTGTGAAGCCTCTACGCTACTCATACTCAATGCACAATAACATGAGGAAAATAAGTCATATAAGCCATTTCCTTAAAACATAAGCTTTTTCATGAACATGTACAAACATAAGGAAATCATGGAAACACATATTTCACACATGACTCCTAAACACAAAATAACAAAGAGGATCTTATTCCCCCAAGCTAGCGTAGGAGTAGAAGGAAAAAGATGAGGATATCAGGACATCATATCAGCCTCGGCCTCCCAAGTAGCACCCTCGACTAAATGATTCCTCCACAATACTTATACGGAAGCAACTTCCTTATTCCTTAACTTCTTAACTTGCCGGTCCAAAATCTCAACCGGAACATCCTCATAAGAGAAACTTTAATCAACTCCCAACCCTTTTAGGGGAATTATGGAAATCGAATCACCAACACACTTCTTAAGCATAGAGACATCAAAAACCGGATGCACCGATGCCAATTCATTTTGCAAGTCTAACTCATAGGCAACCTTACCAACACATCTTAAAATTTGATACAGACCTACATACTGAGGACTAAGCTTCCCTTTCTAACCAAATCTCATTAGCTGCTTCATAGGTGAGATTTTCAAGTAACCCCAATCATGAACATCAAACTCAAGATCCCTTTTTATAACATCGACATAAAACTTTTGTCGACTTTGAGTCGTCTTCAACCTTATGCTTATAAGCTAAACCTTATCCATAGTTTCATACACTAATTCGGGGCCTATCAAAGCAACTTCACCCACCTCAAGACAATCAATAGGAGATCTACACCTCTTACCATACAGAGCTTCAAATGGTACCATACCAATACTCGAGTGATAGATATTATTATAGGTGAATTCCATCAATGGTAAATGGTTATCCCAATCACCCTTAAAATCAGTCACACAAGCCCTAAGTATGTCTTCCAAAGTTTGGATAGTACGCTCTGCTTGCCCATCGGTTTACGGATGAAAAGTTGTGCTAAGCTTAACCTTGGTACCAAGATCCTTCCGGAATGACTTGAAAAATAGAGAAGTGAATTGGGTACCATGATCGGAAATGATAGACAAATGCACACCATGCAATTTTACCATATCTCTCAAATACATCTTAGCATAGTCTTCCGCCGAATAAGAGACCTTGACGGGAAGAAAATGAGCCGACTTTGTAATTTGATCTACTATTACCCATATAGAGTCATGTTGTCGTGGGATGCGAGGCAAACCAACTATAAAGTCCATATTCAAGTCTTCCCACTTCCAAGTAGGAATAGAAATGTCTTGGAATAGTCCTCCCGGCCTTTTGTGCTGAACCTTCACTTGTTGACAATTAGGACACCTAGCCAAAAATCCCGCAATATCCTTCTTCATCCCATTCCACCAATAGATCTCCCGTAAGTCACGGTACATCTTGGTGGCTCCCACGTGAATAAAATATCGAGAACTATGCGCTTCTTCTAAAATTTTCTCCCTCAAGTCATCAACATTTGGAACACATAACCGACCTTGATACCTTAATACCCATCTCTTCCTTGGGAGAAAGCCTCAACAGACTTCTTTCAATTCAACCAAAATAGGATCAAGTCTTTTCTTAGACTGTACATCCATCACAAAGAATGATTTGGAATTATTACAGACCATAACACCACCCTTGGTGGAATCTACTAGTTGAACACCTTGTCGGGCCAACCTATGAATATCACGAACCAACTCTTTCTTTTCTCCATCTACATGAGCCACACTACCCATTGACAATCTACTAAGAGCATCCGCTACCACATTAGCTTTACCGTGGGGATAAAGGACACACATGTCATAATCCTTCAAGAGTTCTAGCCACCTTCTTTGGCAAAGATTCAAGTCCTTTTGACTAAACACATATTGTAGACTGTCGTGATCGGTGAAAACATCCACATGGACCCCATACTAATAATTTCTCCATATTTTTAAGGCAAACAGAACCGCCACTAAATCAAGGTAATGGATAGCTGATTAATGTTTCAAGCACACCTCATCCAATTCAAGGTGCAAATGATCGTTAACTAGTATAAAACCCAATGAAAGGTTGGGGTCGAACCCACAGGGAGTGGTATATGTTAAAATTCAATTATGAAGTACAAATGTAATCTAATTAGTTATATGAATAGAAAATATCGAAAAAGACATGTAAACAAGTCTAAGGGGGTGACAACGAATGTCATATGGGGGGTTTGAATTGTAAATAATCAGTTGCAACACAATATAAAAAGGAATTCTCGAGATGTGATAAATTATAGGCAAATTTCACTAAATGGGTAATTAAAACTACTAACAAATACCTACATATCGGTGGGTATACTGGACTATGAGTGAAATAGTTTTCTCTCAAATAACTATCACGTTTCAAGTGATTTCTTTCGAACATCAACACACTTATCAACTAAGAACAACCCACAACCTTAATACCTCCATTCTCTCGAGCTAGATGGTAGGATTGGGTTTAGGATTCACTCTTTCGAGCTGAACCCATATCAACCCCATACCTACAAACCATTAATCAAAAGCTTTGGTTCGAAAACCTCTCTCTCAATCAAGCTAAGAACTCAAAATTAGAATTGCATTTGCAACTACAATCCAAAAATTAAAACATAACAATGATTAAACCCACTTCAATGTAGCATTTAAATCAGTAATTAACAATACCCATAAGCTAAATAAACCCATAATCACATGATCACACCCCAAGAATTGGGGTTTTAGCCAAACATTATAAAAAGCTAAAAATAATTACCAACTCGATTAGCCATTAGCTCACTAATAGTCTCTAAGCCTTTACAATGTTCCAAAATAGTTAGGTTGAAAAACCCAAGTCAAAATCGTCAAAATCATCAAAATTCTACAATAAGAACTCCAAAACTTTGAGAAAACTCTAACTCTAGAATGGGAATTGTAATATTTGGGAGAGAACTAAGTAAGAATTGTTCAGCACTTAGGAACTCGTCGGAGTGCACAAAATTCCTGTTAAAATCCAATTTATAGTTTCCCAAAATTTAGCCTGAAAGTCTAGTTGGCGGATTAAGTCGGCCTCGCCGAGCGGTTCGACGATCCACCCTTTGCTCACTTCCATCGCCATTTTGCATTGGTCATCAGTTTCCTAGGTCATGTAACTTTAGGCGATCCAACTTGTTTTCACGGAGTGGATCGACGGTTCACCGATGGGCCATTTCTATCGCCCACTTGGTTTCTTCCCCATGGTTGGCACACTGGAACTTTAGGCGAACTAAAGAGCCACTCAACGGTTCATTGAGTGGTCTTAGTGGTCACCAGGATTGATTTTCTCCACTTCTTCAGCTTCTTTTGTTCCTTTTTGCCTAGTCGTGTCCTTGCCTTGCTCCTTAACTTATATACCTGAAAATCAATGATTTAACATTAGTTTATAGAATAAATTAGGGATTTGAGGACAATAAAACCATCAAAACAAATCCGTAAATTAGTCTAAATCTCGGACTCATCAACACCTCCAACATAAACTTTTGCTTGTCCTCAAGTAAACTCTAGATCAGCAGTTCAATAAGGATGTTTCAAATAGTGTTGCATAAGACTCAACATGAATGCACTAAAAAGGTTCAAACTACACATACAATACCCAATTGTGCACTCAAAGAATCAAATTGTGAGTCACCATTATCAAGGATACTCAAGTTCACAATACTTGCTTCAAATGCAAGTTCAAGCTCAACAAAGGTACTCAAATGCCCTCACAACAATGATGATTCAACTTTCACACAAAATTCTTCAACGATTCAAACTTCCCGAAATCACATACAACTCACACTCAAAAAAATTAACACATCCATGACTCTACCCTTAGGCTTGCCCTTATTTTCCAACAAACATTCATTTCAGCTCACCAAAGATCACAAAGGTCTTTTTAAGGATTGTAACGGGGCTGAGTGTAAATGTATGGTCATTTAGGCTTAGTGGCTTCTACCTTCATGAAGTATGGCCTGAAAATCACTCTTTCTCCTTCTCTTTCACATTCAAACATGTTCAAACTCCACCCCATTATTCAACTAGACATGAATCACCAGATACCCCATTTTTCACTATGTTAACACACTTTATTTCACAATTCTTGCTCTTTTTCAGTCTTTTTTTTTCTTTCTTATTTTCTTCTTCTTTCTCTTTTTTTTTATATGCAGGGGTCCCATCTTTTTTTAATACAATCCATCAAAGGGGGAGTTTTTTACATTTTTTCACTTTCCTTCTTTTTCACCATACCCCAAACTTAGGTTTTTGGCCTAAGTTTGCTATTCAAACGAGCCAATACTTCATGAAAGTTATAGGTTATGGAATAAAGAGGTCAAAGTTGTTCAAGTTTCTTCCAAGAAAAGGATAGTCTCAAAAGTTTCCAAAATAATATTCACATTTCTCACAAGGGTGGCCACAAAAGAGGTATATTGTCAAATTGATTCACTCTTCAAAATTTTTGCCTAAGATCATTTCAATTGTTCACTCCACTCAATCAATCAGACTAACGGGGCAAGTTCTAGGTGTTATCAAGAACAATGTTCAAGACAACCTCACCACACGAGGCATTGGTACCAATACCAAACAAGATTCCACACTTTCTAGCTAGCATGCAATGTTCATTACAAGAGACTCAATCGACAACCGGCTAGTCACAACGAGATGAAAAAAGTTCACATATAGACTATGTAACTTAATTTGCCTCATCGTAGCCGCACATTAATTTTGTTCAATTAAGAGCACTATCCAACTCATCGGTATTGATGATAACAGACACTCAAATTTGTACAAGAACAACCACAGTCATACACACAAGAGGTGTAATTTTTTAAAAATATGTTCAAAATCCACTTTCACATTAAAACAATGGGCCACAAGTTAAACAGCCGTTATATCACAACCAAGATATATATATATATATTTAACCAATGATCTCCAAAATTCATAAAAAGACAAAATATTCACAAAATAGCCCACAATAGGTAGGTTTGGAAATACATTAGCCCGCCAACAAAAAGAATGTGGTTGTCCTCAAATCCAACCAAAATAAGAACAGTGTATGAAAAGTAACAGAGAGAGAGCAAAAAGTCATCCTACGAAACTAAGCCTGGGTGAAGTCTGAATCTTAGTCACTCCTTCTATCAGGGCATCAGTGCCTGGTGTCTCATCAACCTTGGCTCCATAGGAGCCCATCATGGAAACATCTTTCAAAGAGGCCTGAACAATCAAATCTAGCATGGCACCCTTGAGGTCTGCCAAATCATTGAAGACAACATCCTCATGAACTCCAAGATGCTCCTCATCAGTCTCTACCTCAGACTCAGCAGCAACAACATCAACTCTTATCTCATCTCCGGTGGTAGCCAGAACTACATCAAAATAGGCTAGAATATCTATGCTCGTGTCATCTGGGATCTCCACCATCCCAAATAGCAAAGTAAAATATGTGGATTTTAGATGGTCCACATCTTTCCTCAGCTCAGAAACATCGGTCTTCACCTTCTCAGTAGCACCGTATCCTCTCTCAAAAATCTCTACTCTCACCGTAAGGGTATTAATCAAAGCCCTGAGAGGTGTCAATGCAACAACAATGTCTCTCTCGATTATCCCAGGAACAACGACCTCTAATCGAGGGACACACACATCGAAAATTTGGGCCAAATGCCCCATCTTTTACAGCATCGCTCGGGCAATCAAAGGCCTAGAAACAGGAGTACCAACAACAGATCTAGGGGATGGGGGAGAAGTAGAAGAGCTAGGAGTGTTGGAAGGAGCGGAGCTAGAAGTACCTGAAGGCCCAATAGTTAGAGTAGGTGTGACTTTCTTTTGTAGGTAGTGTATGAATATCATGGTCCGGGGATGTGTCCACCAGAGTTGCTCTCCTTGTGTCACCCTTATCTCTCATGTACTCGACCTTTATACACCAAATACTAGTAGAAGATGTGGTGCAATCTCAATATACCTCTTCTCATCACATGGAAATTTGACCCGAATACATAACTCGGTGATCAACACCGGAAAGGGAAGAGACGTCTGGAGCTACTTGGCTTTTATGGCCATCTCCTGCGCAATGATTAAACCCAAATTTAACCGCTTCTTGGTTATGATAGACCCAAGACAGGCCACCTTTGGGTGGTGGATAATGGACTCATTCTGCGATGATATGATCGTACTGCGGATGAACCCAAACCAATATCTAGCAACTACATTAAGGTTATTCTTCTATATCGGCACTCTAGCCTCAAACCACCTTAGGGTGGTGTCAGATAGAAAGAGGGCCAGCCAACACTTGAGATCATCCAGAGTCTGTGTCTGGATCATACTCTTTGGTAGTCATGTATGAAACTAGTAGGATGCTCAAACACAACATTTATATCATCGCTGCTGCATTTTACTTCCTTGCCTTGAACTACCACAGAATCCTCCAGCCTGAGGCACTAGCCTTCTTCTTCCCTTGAGGCACCAGTCAGTATACGCTGAGTAGAACTCCCGGACCAAAGTAGGAATATATGGGCCGTAGGGCTTGGTGAAAACCTTGAATTTGTGGAACCTGAGAGTGTCCAACACTTCTAGATGTATGTCCACCACACCATCTATGGACAGTCTCTTCTTCTCCAATATGGTCCTCAATCCCTTGGCCTTTAAACGGTTGAGTAACCGGGGAGGAGGACCCTGTATTGGTGGTGCTAGGACCACCGTTTGTGTTGGAGCTGGAGGAGGAAGAGTCTGAGCTACCGAATCCTCGACGGATCATGCATCGCCTTGGAGCGAAGCTTTGCTCTATGGGCTTTGTAGCAATTGATCATCCTCATGTTTAAAGAAATTTTTTTGAGAATCATAGGATTCTCCCTCACTGTCACAGTTGTACTCCAGTATCTTAGCTATGGGCGCCTTGCCCTTTCCCTTCCCTTCCCTCCCTTTGGAGGTAGCTTCTTGGCCTTGACATAGGAAGGAGTTGCTTCCTAATTAATGATGCCTCCGCGTGCCCACTTTTGGGGCAGCATGCCACTATAAGTCAAATTGTTTTTAGACATTCATGCAAACAACATATAAAAATGTTAGAAAAAGTGCAAAATTTTTTTTGCAGAAAGACTCTCCCAACCGTTCGACAAGTCATCGAGTTGCTTTGGCGAGCCAGATCGGGCTTGCCGAAAGTACCAGCATAAAAAATTTCAACAGTCAACACTGGTTGGCGACGATTAGGGCCTTTCAGAAAATCTCCGACACCAATCGGCTATCTAGAAGTAGCTCGCTGAATGTTATGGTATATTAAAAGGGTTAGGGGCGCAGAGTGCGATTAAGAAGGACTTTCGGTGAGTCGTCGAGTGAACTCGCCAAGCTCAGGCATATCGCCAAAAGTTACAGAACACAACTCATCAATTTATGGAAATTAAGGGAGATCTTGGGGGACTTCGGCGGACCATCGAACCACTCATCGAGCTTGACTTAGATCGCCAAACGGTCCAACGTGCAAGTTTTCACCCCACTTCATAAAAATTCAACCCGCAGCCAATGAAAAAAAAAATTAAACACGAATACTATGCAATTCAATCAAGACCCATACTACCCATGCCCTCGGGGTACTCAAACTTCTCCCGATTTTACCAACATTGGCCATTTAACGTCTTTTTCCCTTATGAATGATGTCAAACGCTCCATTGTTAGAAAAATACGTCATTTAGCACAATCCAAAGTTACTTAGATTTCACCCCACTAGACCCAACACATTTTCACCGCAACCCAATAATTTAGACTCGATTTAATTAAGAAATGACAAGGGAATCAATCAAATATACAGAATTAGGCTTTAATTTAACTCATTACGGGCAATTCTACAATTAAACACGATAAAATCAACTACCCAATAACAATCAACAACACATTACCAATTTCCATTAAAATTAAAATTAAACCACATATAGAGTTTGGGGTTCGGAAAAACCAATATTTTATGCTAAAAACAAGATTTGTAATGCGTGGCGGCAAAGTTCCACAATCTCGAGCAATGATTTCACAATATACATAGGTAAAAAAACAAGAATACAAAAGATTTAAGGTCAGGTGAGAGGGCACGGGAGTTGAAAAGTTAAGAAAGTTAAAGGATTTTGAAATTTTAAACCGTTTGGCCATTAAAACCTTTCAATTCACGCTCTATTCGGCGGTATAAGTTGTGCCCGCGGAACAAATCAGCAATGCGCCGGGTGATATTTTGGCTCCCCTAGTTTTACAGGACTCCCAACAATTTGGGGGTTCAAATGGCGAACAAAGTCGGGGTTTGCCAAATTACCCATTTTCCAACACTTTTCACTTTGCAAACTGCACAATCAAAACCCATTATTCAAAAATAATAATTAAAATACCAAAAGCTTGGGTTGCCTCCAAAGAATCACCTTAGTTAACGTCGTGGAACGAAGTGGATATGCTTTCAAGGAGCATTCTTTGGGTTACCAAGGTATCAGTTGGTACACCCCCTTTTGGCCTTCGGTTCAAATGAGAAGAAATGTGATCCATTTTCGTTTCCATTTTCTTGATTGACACTAAATGTGAGGTGACTGTCTGATTAAGTGTAGAGAAATCTTCTTTCATTTCTTTCAAAACTTTGTCCGACCTTTTAAACTTATTAAGAATGCGTGAGAACATGTCTTCCGTACGGACACTTTTCAATTGCTTGGTCTTTTGACGCTCATGTGTTATGACATATTTTTCCTTGTCACCCTCTCTTTCCTTCGAAGTAATGTTAGAGACTGATTCTTGTGATACATTCTTGAATGAGAACGGACCATAAACGTCACGAAGTTTCAAATATGCTCATGGGGGTCTTCGTGAGCCAATCTTCCATATAGACCTTTCATTTGGAGGAGTTGTAGCATTGTTCAAGTAACATGGAAGACACCATTCCCTTCAATTGGAGGTAGTAGTATTGCACCAACACCACCCTATTGGATTGGGTCATTCAGATCATTAAGATTCTCAATATCGTCTTGGCTGCCCACTTCTTTACTATTACTCTCATTTACGCTCATCTCTTCCTCTATTTAACACAAGCAACACAAAACAAAAACTAAAGCAAGTCGATTCAACTACAACAAAAAATATTGCAATTCAACTTCAATAAAATAATTTTAAATAACACCACTCCCTGGTAGCGGCACTATTTTGATTAACGTTTCAAGCACACCTTATCCAATTCTAGGTGCAAATGATGGTTAACTAGTATAAAACTGAACGAAAGGTTGGGGTCGAACCCGTAGGGAGCAGTACGTGTTCAAATTTATTTATGAAATACAAATGTGTTCTAATTTGTTATAGGAATAGTAATTATCAAAAAAGACATGTGAACAAGTTTAAGGGGGTGACAACGAATGTAAGATGAGGGGTTTGAATTGTCAATTATTTGCTACAACATAATCAAACAGGGAGAAAATAACAATATAAAGAGGAATTCTAGGGATGTGATCAATTATAGGAAAATTTCACTGCATGGGTAATTGAAATTACTAACAAATATCTACATATCACTAGGAAGATTGGACTATGAGTGAAATAGTTTTCTCTCGAACAACTATCACGTTCCAACTATTTTTTGAACATCAACAAGCTTATCAACTATGAACAACCCACAACCTTAATACCTCCACTCTCTCAAGCTATATGGATAATATTGGGTTTAGGATTCACTCTTTCGAGCTGAACCCATATAACCCCAATACCTACAAATCATTAATCAAAAGCTTTGGTTCTAAAACCTCTATTTCAAACAAGTTAAGAACTCAAAATCAGAATGGCAGTTGCAACTACAATACATAGATTAAAACACAACTAATGAATAAATTCACTTAAATATAGCATTTAAATTAATAATGAACAATACCCATAAGCTAATTCAACCCATAATCACATTATCACACCCCAAGAATTAGGATTTTAGCCAAACATTATAAAAAGGTAAAAATAATTACCAACTCGATTACCCATTAGCTGGGCAATGGTATCCAAGCCTTTATAATGTTCCAAAATAGTTAAGTTAAAAAACACAAGTTAAAATGGTCAATACTCTACAATAAGAACTCCAAAACATCGAGAAAACTTTATCTCTAGAATAGGAACTATAATATGTGGGAGAGAACTAAGTAAGAATAGTTTAGCACTTGGGAGCTCGTGGGACTGCACATAATTACTTTTAAAATCCAATTTATAGTTTCCCAAAATTTAGCCTAAAATTCTTGTCGGAGGATTAAGTTGGGCTCACCAAGTGGTTTTGGCGATCCACCTTTTGCTCCCTTCTATTGCCTTTTGCATTGGTGATCAGCTTCCCAGGTCCTGTAACTTTGGGGGATCCAATTTGTTGTCGCGGAGTGGATCGGTGATTTACCGATTGGCTATTTATGTCGCCAACTTGGTTTCTTCCCCAGGGTTGGCACACTGGAACTTTAGGCGACCTAAAGAGCCACTCGGCGGTTCAACGAGTGGGCTTGGAGATCACCATGATCACTCTTCTCCACTTCTTTAGCTTGTTTTGATCATTTTTGCCTAGTAGTATCCTTGCCTTGCTCCTTAACTCATATACTTGAAAATAAATTATTTAACTTCACTTTATAGAATAAATTAGGCATTTGAAGACACTAAAACTATCAAAACAAAGCCGTAAATGAGTCAAAATCTCGGACTCATCAGTAGGATAATTCTTATTATGGATTTTAAGTTGCCTCTAAGCATAGGTAATCACCTTACCACTTTGCATAAGCACACATCCCAACACAACTCTAGAGGCATTATAATACACCATAAAGCCATCCATACCTTTCGTTAAAGTCAACACCGGAGAGGAAATAAGTCTATCTTTCAACTCTTGGAAACTTTTCTCACAGGCTTCCGACCACACAAACTTAGCCTTTATTAAGTCAAAGTCGTCAAAGGAGAAGCAATGGAAGAAAATCTCTCAATAAACCTTTTATAGTATCCGGCCAAACACAAAAAGCTTCTTATGTCGGAAGTAGTTAAAAGCTCTAAGCCAACTCTTGACGGCATCTGTCTTCTTAGTAGCTACCTCCATTCCCTTACTAGATACAATATGACTAAGGAAAGCTACGGACCATAACCAAAATTTACACTTGCTAAATTTTGCAAAAGGTTGTTGGTCCTTAAGATTTTGCAATACAATTCTCAAATGGTCCATATGCTCATTCTCACTCCTTGAATAGATCAAAAGGTCATATATAAACACAATCATAAACATGTCTAGGTATTGACTAAACAGTCTATTTATCAAGTCCATAAAGGCCGCCAGAGCATTGGTTAACCCAAACAACATAACCAAAAACTCATAGTGACCATACTGGGTTCGAAAATCCCTCTTTGGAATATCATCTTCTCTCACCCTCAATTGGTGATAACCCAAATAAAGATCAATCTTACAAAAATAGCTAGCCCCTTGAAGTTGGTCAAACAAGTCATCAATTCTTGGAAGAGGATACTTGTTCTTAATGGTCACTTTATTCAATTGACGATAGTCAATGAACATTCGAAGAGATCCATATTTCTTTCTAACAAACAGAACGGGAGCACCCCTTGGATAGATACGCAGTTGGGTGAAAACCTTACTCAACAAATCCCTTAGTTGCTCTTTCAACTCTTTTAACTTCGCTGGAGCCATCCTATAAGGAAGGATAGATATAGGTTACGTATACGAAATGAGGTCAATACCAAACACTATTTTCCACTCGGGAGGAATACCGGGCAAATCATCAGGAAAAACTTCCATGAATTCATTAACCGCGGGAACCGACTCAAGAGAAGGTGTTTCAAAATCTACATCCCTCACCCTAACGACATGGTAAAAGCAACCTTTCGAGATCAAATTTCTTTCTTTAAGGTAAGACATAAATTGACCTCTAGGCATAGAATTTCCGCCCTTCCATTCTAGGATAGGCTCATTTGGGAATTGGAATATAACCACCCGAGTTCTACAATCAATAGAAGCATAACATGCATGCAACCAATCCATACCAAGAATCACATCAAATTCTAACATGTCAAGCTCTACCAAGTCAACAAGAGTAACTTTATGGGATAAGGAACGAGACACTTTCTATGTACCCTCTTAGCCACCACAGAATCACCAACATGGGTAGAAATGGAAAGAGGTTCTAATAACACTTCTGGAGGAACATTAAACCTCATCGCCACATAGGGCGTCACAAGAGGTAAGGTAGTACCGGGATCAAACAAGCCATACACATAAACAAGAAAGATATTTCACAAACAGGTCACTATATTTGGGGAACTCTCTTGGTCACCTTGGGTTTGGAGAGCATAGAAGCAGTTTTGCTTTCGAGCATTGGGGTTTGAACCACTATGAGGAGCTTGCTTGACCTCTCTCCCTCTTGCCTTAAGCAATGGGAAATCTCTCATCTTGTAACCACTTTTGCCACAACCATAGCAACCATCTGTGCCAGCTAGGCACTTACCATCATGTTGCCTTCCACATTTAAAGCTATTTGGCCTAGCCAAATAAGAACCACATCCATTCCCTCCTTATGGTTTAGGGTTAGACACTTTCTCTCAGTTGAACTTAAAAGGAGCATTAGAGGAACCTTGAGCGGAGAACCTTTGTCGAAATCTTGGTCGACCTTGTCCATCTGACCTTGTGTTGGAGAAGTTCCCATCACCAGTTCTAGCCTTCTTCACCTCCCTATTTCTTTCCTTGAGTTTTGATTCCTCAATTTGTTGGGCAAAAACCATAGGTCGTGAGATATTCATATCATGTATGAGCATTTTCATGAGGCAATCTTTTTTGACCATGTCGGACACTCCCGTCACAAACATACTTATCTTAGTCCTTAAGTCCGCCACCATGGTCAGAGAATATTGAGATAGTTGGGTGAACTTTAGAGCATACTCCCTGACACTCTCTTCCTTGAAAAAGGTTAATGAACTCTTGCCCCTTCGCTTCACTCAACTCTTGGGGAAAGAACCTATCAAGAAGCGCCATTTTAAACAATTCCTACAGGTCGATTAACCTTTGAGGATCCTCCTCCACTTTTGAGCCATAAAATTCTGGAGGGTTCATTCTTGCAAAATCCCTAACCCTTGAAGCCGCCAAATTCACATTAGGATTCATAGGAGCTATAGCCTCTTTGTTGGCTTGAGTCGCCAATGCTTGACCTAATATTTGAAAAGCTGACCTAACCTCCACAGTTCCCATATTCTCAGCCAATGGATCTATCGGAGCTTGAGAAGGAGCTCCTTGATTCACATTGTCAGCCTCCATTCTTCTAGAATTAACCCTTCTAGTATTCCTTTCCTGAAGAACAGAGGGCAATGATTAAGAGAGAGATTTTTTTTATAGATTTAAACTCTATGGAATGACTAAGAGTAATGAAGAAGTGACATTTCCTAATCATCATGTAGCCTCTCATTCCTAAATGTGGCGTGCTTCACAGTTATGAACAAGACTCTACTAGATGTGGCTTATGAGACATCATCCTAGGACCATTCTAAACCTTGTGCTCTAATTACCAAGTTGGTCACGACCCAGGGGTACCCCTAGATGTAACAAGGGTTATAGAACCCCGAAAGACTCCATACAAGAGTCTTTGTCCTCATAACTTAAGAAATATACAATAAGAGTAAGACACATTTCAAGTCTTAAAAAGTTTTTCATAAAAGAAAGCGGATGTCTAGACACTTTATCTCATCAGAGCCATCTCTTACAATAGTGAATGAAATAGGGCCTAGCCCATAAAACATGTCCAAAAAGGGAAAGTACATGAAAGAAATTAAACAGAATAAATCCATCCTCGAACAATGAGGACTCACCAAGCCCGGGAAGTTCCAAATCCAAGCTTTAGCCAAATGTATGATCAGCTCTTGTGCCAGACCTTACACTTGGGAAAAATGTAGGCAAAGTAGGGATTAGTACAAAAAAGCATTACGTACGGTAGCCATGCATAAAAAAACTTAAAACATGCAAAAAGGGACATTCCATTTGAAAGCATGCAACTTATCAAGTGTAAACATCATCATAGAGATAGTCAGAAAACATAAGTCATAACATCATTTCCTATGCAAGCTAACATCATCTTTAGAACCTTTGAACACTACGAGTCTCTAAGCATGTCTTAGTTCATTATTCATCTTAATATCCTTGAACACTATGAGATACTTGTTTGAGCATGTCTTAGTTCATTATTACTTTATGTGGGAATAAGCCTTAAACCGACAAGAGACTATGTAAGATTCAACATGGAATCCGGTAACTCCCTCACCAAAAATGGTTGTTCCACTTGCCTAAGGTAGAATCGGTAATTCTTAGCTTAGGTGGATCCACTAGTCAATAATATACGGGGGCACGTAGTTATGGGATACAAAGATTGCTACTGAAACCCAGACATAAACTATGTGAAGGCTTTCATTTCATGAGACATACTTGGGAACCCGGACTCTACTTCGTGAGAGTTCCCATTTGGAAGCCTGGACTTAACTTCGTGTGAGCCTCCATCTCAGTCAATATCCACTCAGTACTAAGCATCTATACCACAATTTGTTATTTACTCTTAACTTAGCTTATGCCATATCGAAGGAGGTCCTTGACCACCATTCCATGTTAGCTCTTCATAGTAGCTCATTAGATCATGTGTGAGCACTTATCACCATCCATGATCACTTTTACCCTTAAATTCAATTAGATGAGAAAAGCCTTTTATCATTACTATTGTGAGAAAACCTTCCACATTAATGTTCATATGAGTTCATGAGAATAACCTTTCAATCAACCCACAATAACAACATAACCATCAACACTTTACTCTCAAAGTGTCCTAATAGAATTTACATAGGATTGATCAAAAAACATGCATAATCTCATAGTTTGCTCTGTCAAGGTTCATAAAATACTTTCAATAATCACATCTAGAATTCAAGAATTAGACATGGATATCATTATAATTCAAGTAATTCTATCATCTCATGCATACTTTTAAAAAATCCTCTTTCATCAACAAAGACCCACATCATATTATAAACTTTGAGAAATATGGGAAAGTTCATGGGTTCTTGGGGATACATCATAAAAATCATAGGAAATCATCAATTCATGCTTAATATAACTCAATTCAATCATAAAAATCATGTTAGAAAGGAACCCATAACTTTGGAATCAAACTCTAACAATTGGGGATTTCTATAAGTTGAAATTGAAAGTTTAGAGAGTGCTCCATGGGTGAAATCTACACATGAATGAAAACCACCATACCTTGACTCCAATTAGTAGTCTTCAATGGATAATTTAGCATCTTAGCTTCAAACCCTAGTTGAATATTCTTCTTTTTCATCAAGTTCTAGAGAGAGAATATTCGGGAGGAGGTTTTGGTTTTCTTTTGGGATTTAGGAAGAATGCATTAAATGGAGTGAATTTGTGGTTAAAAAGTATAGGAACTAATTAATTCAGAAAAGACCCAACGTCCCCTAAGTTAAATTGTCAATTGCGATCTAAGAGACCCCAATCGATGGAACGTGGATGAACCTATGGTCCATCTTGCACATTTGTCAGTAAGTAGGGAGAATTTTTGCCATCGACAGACCCATGGACCACGGGGCATGAACCAACCTATAAGTCCGTAGGTCCTCCCGTGGTCCATGCTTTGACATTCTCCAAGTGACCCACCGACGGGCCGTGGTCTGATCCACGGTCCGTCTTAGTGAACCATCGTTGGTGATCAGAGACCATGATTTGGGGCCCCTCAACTATGGTATATTTTCCAATCCACAGACCACACCTACGGTCCGTAGTTCAAACCACGGGCTATGGTTGGCCTCCGTGGATGACACCTACAACTTCCCAAAATCTGGTTTATTTCTCTCTTTCAGATACGGGGTGTTACACAATGTTCAATAGTCTTTGTGAACAAATTGTCCACATGAGATAGTTTAGCAATGAACCACATGAGAGAGTATAGCAATGAGCCACGAGGGAATATATTAAGTGAAAAAACTAAGCCATCTTTAATGTTTGACACATGAGACACATGGGAAATTTTAGCATATGAATTATTATTGGACTTTTTCCTATTTTTTGACAAGTGTTGCAATGGGACTTTATGATGAGTCGGGGATTTCGACTCATTTAAAGCTTGATATTCAGAGTTATACTATACTCAATGCCTATTTTATGCTCTAAACTGTTGTTAAAATGCTAATTTACAAAAATGAAGTCAAAAGAGAAAGGCAAGAACATTATTGAGCAAAAAGGGGCGAAAAAGCTGAAAAAACTGAAGAAAATCAAGTTTGGTGATCGCGAAAGCCACTCGGTGAGTCATCGAGTGGCTCTTTAGCTTGCCAAAAGTTACAATAGACAAGCCCATGAACAAGGCGAACTGGACAAGGGAAAGTTGATTTGGTGAAGCGCTGAATGGATCAATGATGGAGACTTTGATCCCCTAAAGTTATAGCAGAGAAGTGATGAAAAGCCAAGCAAAGAAGGTGATCAAAAGAAGAACTTGGCGCATCGCCGACCTGGTCGACAAAGCCTGATTTATTTCACCGAGTGACTTTGAAGCTAAAATTTTGGGAACATAGAAACAGTAGTTCTGGAGTTTTATAGAGTTTCTACATTGTCCAGTTCTCGGTTTTTTATCCCTAACATTGTTGTTTAACTTTTTGAGTTGAGATTTAGGGTTTATTTGATTTTGAATTCAATTTGAGCATTTTTAAGACTTGTGGATTGTTTCCCAAGGTGATGGAAAACATAGTTGGTAACTACTTCTTGCTCTTTATTATGTGGCTAAACCCCCCATTCTTGGGGGTTTGATTATGTTATTGAATGTTTCAATTAGCTTATGGGTGTCAGTATTACTGATTTAATTGTTGATTTGGAGTGGGTTCATTTGATAGTTGAGTTTTAATTGATAAATTGTAGTTGGAAATACAATTCTAGCCTAGCATTCTAAGCTTGCTTGAGAAAGAAGTTTTAGAGTTAAAACTATTGATTGACGATTGTAGTGATTGGTTATTGTGGACTTATCTTGAAAAAGTAGGTCTAAATTAGATTCTACTAATCTAGCTTTAGAAAGTACATTGATTGAGCTATTAGGTTGTTTATATGTGTTATGTTTGTTGAGGTTCAAGAGAACTCGCTTGATTCATGATAGTTGATTGAGATATGGATATTACACCTAAATCCTAGCCTACCCACTAAGATTCAACGATTTCTAGTAAATAATAATCACCCAATTAGCCAAATAGGCATTCAATTGATCACAGTCCCAAGGATCCCTCTCTACTTGTTTATTCCAGGTTGTTCGTAGTTGTTAACTATTCACTCAAAACCCTCCATTTGACATTAATTGTCAGCCCCTTGCAATTTACTTTATTTTATCAAAAATGCATACACCTACAACTGATTAGAACACCATTTTACTTCGTATTGAATTCTTTACCATATCACTCTCTATGGGATCGACCCAAAATCTTAGTTGGGTTTATGCTTAATTAGGACCACCTACACTTAGAATCATATGAAGTGTAGTTAAGCGTTATCAAAAATGGCACCGCCAACGAGGAGTGGTGTTTAGAATTCTTTTAGTGAAGTTTAGTTGTGAACTGAATTTGTTGTAATTGAATCAACTTATTTTTGTGCATTGTTGGCTGTGCTTAAACATGTAAAGAGATGACTGTTAACGGGAGCAATGCTAGTCAACTTGGTCACAATGATGTCATTGGTACTTTGCACGATGTCAATGAAGATTAATTGGGAAATGCGGGGCTATTCGATTGCCTCCGATTGTAGGAAATTCGTTGTTTCATGTGACTAACACTATGTTGCAGTTATTGCAAATGAAGGGTCTATTTGGAGGTCTAGCTACAAAGGATCCTCATGACAACATTCGAAACTTTGTGGATGTTTGTAGGCAATTTTCTTTCAACAACATCACTCAGGAGTCGGTCCGACTTCGTTTGTTTCCCTCTTCTCTAATGGGGGAGGCAACAAAGTGGTTAGCCGACTTACCAAGGGACTTAATTACTTCTCCGGAGGAGTTCATTGATACCTTTTATGTAAGGAATTTCCCTCCCTAAAAGATGGTGACATTGAGAGAAAATATTCAGAACATTAAGCTAGTGGATGGTGAGCCAATTCATGAGACATGGTTGAGGTCTCAGAAATTCATACTACAATGTCAAACTCATGGCATTCCGAAACTTGGGGAGATTTTTTAGTTATCGCTTTTCTACAATGTGTTGTTACAATACTTCTACCGAAGTGTAGATTCTGTCAACAAGGGTGTGGCAGAGTAGCTCGTTCGAGGATGAATTATGCAACAACCGTTTGAAATAGCATCCACTCTTCCTGATGAAATGAAAAAAATCAACCATTCTGTGTACACTAGAGAAGATCAAGTGTCTCCTTTGAACTTCACAATGACAATGGAGCAAAATGAAAAGGACCAGGAGTGGGATGCAATCATAGCCAAGATGATGACCCAAATGGACCTATTATCGAAACACGTCATGAGAAGTGGTTCTAACGTTGTGAGTGCGATTGGAGTTAATTGAGTGAATCCCAATGAAGAACAATTTAAAGCTATGTACAATGAGGAAGTACATTTCCTAACAAATTCAGAGGAGGATTTCATCCGAACTATCCAAGGCATGTGCGAGAACCAAGGTTTGAACAAGGATTGCGATGACAATTTGAGAGACTGAGATAGGAAATGGCGTGACCGTGGTATGAATTGGAGAGAGCGAGACGGTGACAAAGAACGATATGTACCTCCCTATGAGCGTCAAAACCCAAAAGACAATAGGGTTGATATTGAAAATTTCCGCACCGAAGATATGCTTGCACGCATTCTCAACAAAGTAGAAGGCACAGAAAAGGTGCTAAAGGAAATGAAAGATGATGTATAACACCCCGTATCCAAAAATGGGTAATGAACTAACATTTTAGAACACCCAGGTGCCATCTACGAGGGCCAACCATGGCCCGTGGTGTGGGTTATGGGCCGTAGGCGGGTCCGTGGATGGGTCCCTCATGAATAGTCCAAGCATGGAGTATGGTTGGACCTACAAACCATAGGTGGGTCCACGACCCATGGTCCAGTGGTCGTAGGTTAGGGCCAAAGTCTCTAACCACTAACCACGGTTAACCAGGACGGATCGTAGGCCTATCCATTGTCCGTCAACTCGGTCCGTCGATTGGTAGGTTGGTGACAGCTGACGGTTAACTCAGGGGTAGTTGGGTATTTTTCCTAATTAAGTAGTTCCTATATTATGTCATTTTGACTATATTTAAGACCCCTATATAAGCCTTTTATCCATCCCCCCCTAATTTAGACCCATTTAGTTCATTCTTCCAAATTCACAAAAGAGAACCAATTCCTCTAAAATATTCTCTCTTTAGAAACTTGAAGAAGAAGATGAGGGATTCATCTATGGTTTCAATCGAAGGGTCAAATTCCTCCATTTAAGGAAATAAATTGGAGTTAAGGTATGATAGCTTTCATCCATGGATATCTTTCATCCATTGAGTTCCTTCAAAATCCAATTTAGAAAGATAGAAATCCCAGTTGTTAAGGTTTGATTCAAAAGTCATGGGTTCCTTTAAAACTTGATTCTAATGATTGAATTATTTTATATTAAGCATTAATTGATGATTTTCTATGGTTTTTATGATGTATCCCCAAGAACCCATGTAATTCCCTTATTTTTCAATTGTAATCTTATGATGTGGGTCTTTGTTGATGAAAGAGGAATTTTATGAATTAATGCATGAGGTAATAGAATCACATGAATTGTGATGATATCCCTATCTAATGTTTGAATTCTAGATGTGGTGATTGAAAGTACCTTTTTAACATTGAAAGTGTAAAGTATGAGATTATGCATGTTTTTATGAAATCAAAGAAAATGCTTTAAAGATGCTTTAAGAGTAAAGTGGCAGTGATTGTGATATTGTTGTTGTATGGATTGAAAGGGATTTCTCATGAACACATATGAACATTAGTGTGAAAGGTTTTCTCACATAGTAAGGATTGTAGGGTTGAAAGGCTTTTCTCACCTAATTGAATCTAAGTATAAAAGTTATCACTAATAGTTATAGTTGCTCACGCATGAACTAAAGAGCTATCTTAATGAACTAACTTGGATTGGTTGTCAAGGACACCCTTCCATGAGATATGAGTTAAGTTAAGATTTAATAAGTAAGTTGTGGGATTTATTCTTAGCACCGAGTGAATATTGAAATGAGATGGAGGCTAGCACGTAGTTGAGTCCGGGCATCCAAAATTGGAACTATCACGTAGTAGAGTCTGGGTTTCCCAAAGTATGTCTAGTAGAGTCTGGGTTTCCCAAAGTTTGTCTCATGAGATGGAAGCCTTCACGTAGTGTAGTCCAGGTTTCTAGTAGTAATCTCTGTATCCCATAACTTACGTACCCCCGTAGGATGTTAGCTAGTGGATCCACCTAAGCTAAGAGTTACCAGTTCCATCTTAGGCAAGTAGACCAACCCTTTTCAGTGAATGAGTCACCAATTTGATGTTAAATAGCACATGGTCTCATGTCGGTTAAGGCTATTTCCCAGAACAAGATTAATAATGAACTAAAACCTTCTTTAGGAAGCATCTCGTAATGTACAATGTAACAATGAACTAAGACATACTTGAAGGAGTATCTCGTAGTGTTCAAAGGTGTTAAACATGATGCTAGCTTGCATTGAAGATAATCTTATTACTGATATTTTCCAACTATCTCTATGATGGTGTTTAAACTTGGTAAATTTCATGCTTTGAAATGAAATGTCCCTTTTAGTTATCATACTTTTGGTGAGTCCTCATGGTTCGAGAACAAACTTTCCATATTGTAGTTTCACTTTTGTATTTCCTTTTTGAACATGATGTATAGGCTAGGCCCACTTTCATTCAATATTGTAATAGATGGCAATGATGAGACAACGTATCTAGACATCTGCTTTATTTTATGAAAAAAAATTTAGACTTGAAATATGTTTTACTATTATTGTTCTATTTATAATGTTATGACGACTAAGTCTCTTGTATGGAGTCCTTCGGGGTTTTATACGCCATGTTATATCTAGGGGTACCCCTAGGTCGTGACAGACGTGGTAATTAGAGCACAAGGTTTATAATGATCCTAGGATTATTTTTAATAAGCCACATCTAGTAGAGTCTTTCTCATGAGTGTGAAGCGCGCTACATTTATGAATGAGAGGCTACAAGATGATTAGGAAACTTCACGTCTGTTATTACTCTAAGTCGTGCCATAAATTTTAACTCTATAAGATCTCTCTCCTAATCCTTGGCCTATGTTCATCAGGATATGACTACTAGAAGGGCTTATGCTAGAAGGATGAAGGGTGTAAATGTGGAACAAGAAGCTCCTCCTCGATCTCCTCAATCTTCGATAGGTCCTTTGGTTGAGAATATGGCGAATGAGGAAGTTAGGTCGGTGATGTACCATGAAATCTTGGCACATTTGATGCTTAAAAATGAGGAACTAATACTAGAATTAAGTGTGTTGTTGTATACTTTGTTATGTTTGTTAATGGTATAGGCAGCATCTGTTGTATGTAAAAAAGTGGAAAAAGAAGCAGAGAATGATGATGATCAAGTGAAGTTCACGGCTAACTTCACGGACCCTAACCTTCATAACGGTCCGTGGCTGAGCCCATAAAACTGAACCAATGTAAAGGCCTCAGAGGAGTTGAAAGGGAATTGAACAAGTGAAGACCACGACCAACTTCACGGGCCGTGGTCCTCTCCACGGTCCATCGTACTTATCGTGGTACAATTTCCAGTGAAGGCATTAAATAGTGGAAGAAAATTGAAACCCAAGTAAAGACCACAGACCACTTCACAAGTCGTGGTCCTCACTATGGACCGTCGTGCTTGTCATGGTGCATTTTCCAGTGATCAATTTTGAAGGACAATTTTTGGGAAGTTCCAAGGGAAGTTAACGGAAGGCTTCACGGTCCGTGAAGCCCTCTACAGGCCGTAGAAGTGGCCTTAGAGCCACCCGACATTTCAATCCTAGTTCGACTAGGATTCATTTTAAACATTCAATTTTGAATTACATTAGGTCATTTTTGGAACATTATTAATTATCTTACGTTTTACGACTAAGAACAAAGTATTACTCTTAGCTTTCAATTTTTGGATTTTTTATTATTGTTATCAGTTGGAATTTTGGCTTCAGACTATCAGATTATCAAAGTGATTGTTGATTTGCTAATTATTTTTGTAAGTCTTTTTAAATATGTTTTCATCCCTAATTACTGATTGTTTATGTGAAAGCATGAGTGGTTAAATACCACGACTAGGGTTGTGGGATCTATAACGATATTCTAGTTGCGATTCTGTAAAATGAGTAAAAGGCAGTCTGTGTCTACAACATGTAGTTTTTAGCTTTCAATATCATTTTAGTCTAGTGAGTGCATGCATTAGAGGAGCCTGTATATGGTATTTGTTCGAGAGAAAAATACCAGTTAGGAAAAAGATGAATTAAATTAATAAATAGGAGTTAAATCTTGAGTTTGAGAGAAAAAATCTTTAACACTATATCATTTCAAGTGATTTTCAATGTTAGTAACACTCTAAGGTCGAGAGAACATAAGTGATTATTATCTGATTAGGCTGAGAATCGTTAGATAAATTTAACTCGCAAGGATTCTGTAAACATTGATTTGCCTGACACTCAAATTACGGGAGAACACTAGAACTAATGTTATGGTGAACACAATCCTGGTTTCTCTTAATTAATTGAATCAATCTTACAATGAAATAGTATGTTAGTCTTGAGCTTGGATTTTGAATGCAGGTTTTTGTAATTATAACAATTCAACCATACCCAATTTACTTTCCATTGTTATTTGTCTAGGTGATAATAACAATATTCGAATAAACGCGACAATGAAACCTTATCTATGAAAAAAATCTTAGTGGGATCGAACTAAACTCTAGTTGAGTTCTGTAAATTGACATCGACCGTTTACACTTCTTATTTGAAGTGTAAGTTTGGACGTATCAAATTTTGGCGCCGCTGCCGGGTAATTTCATTTCAAAAGTGTTTTACTAGCTGTTATTCGATTTATAGTTATATTTACCAATTTTACATTTTGTTTTGCATTTGTGTCTCTTTCCGGTGAGTTCTCTTGCATATGCCCAACACTAGAAGTAAAGGAGCCCCATTGTTTCCTTACGACCCTGAATTTTAGAAAACTATTCGAAAGATGGTCAATGCACAAGAACTGGAGGCTGAGAGGCACAAACTGGGATTAGAAGCTGAAATTGATGCTGCAAAGAATGTCCAGCAAAATGCTGGAATAAATAAACCTAGGGCAGTAGATGATAACAGAGGGATGGAAGCATTAATACCACTCCATCGCCAACAAATAGCCCAGGGATAGAGCTCAGCATCCACCGCACATGATGTATGAAGAAGATGATGATGACTTGGATGGAGCTGGAGCCACTGGAGCGATAGTGTTACATGCACTCCCTCCAGGTGTGAAGTTCACAATCACCAGCACCATGTTCCAATTGTTGAACCTGAAAGGTATATTTAGAGGTGTAGGTGGTGATGATGCAAATCAACATCAAATGAACTTTGTGGCAATCTGTAAGTTACAAGAGATTCAACAAAACAACAATGAGGTTGAGGATGTTTCCATTGTCTCTTACTGGAGAGGCAACTAACTGGTTGAATGAGATGCCAGACGACTCCATCCGAACTTGGACTGAGTTGAAGGAAGCTTTCTGATGTGAGGTCAAAATACATATTTTTAATCATTATTTGCCTGATATTTATTAATTATATTTTTCCTTTCTGAGCATAAATTTTATGGATTGTCCTAAATTGTGTATTTTATTTGTAGGATTAAATTGATGGAAAAATGAAGAAGTTTGGAGCTAAAATGAATTAAAGATGGAAAGTTGAAGAAGGAAATCAAGCAAGCAGCTTAATGGATTAAAGTGAATAAATTAATATATTTTTATATATGGAAAAATCGGATGAAATTGAGGACATTCAAACTTGTTGCTTGCTGTTGCCACGTTGCAGTAAGTGAATGATACAAAAATATATTGAGGCGGCAGATTGCTCACGCGGCGAAAAAAAAAGAAAAGGAATCCAATTCCTTTTGGTTTTGGATTCCTAATATAATTTGGACTCAATTATTTTATTTAGGGTTTTCTATCTCTATAAATAGTCCATAGAAA
>JAJOOO010080525.1:0-18998 GCA_029582685.1 Solanum piurae
TTAGAATTAGTTTGAATTTGGGATTTTAGGACTAGTTTGAATTTGGGTATTCTTGGTTGATATTGAAGTGTTAATTTGAAGTTAGAAGTTAGTAATTGGAGTGTTTTGAGTATAAGATGGATGTTTGAGTTGGGAATTGATGAAGTGATTTTAAAGTTAGAGAAGTTAGATATGAATTTCAATTACATCTTAATTAGAACTTATAATTAATTATAACTTGAAGTTATTATAATTCATGAACTTAATTAGGAATATTAACTTGAAATCTTGTTGACCTTAATAAATTAGAACTTTGAAGTACTTGAAATCTTATTGACCTAGGAGTGGGGTTGTCTTTGATGA
This sequence comes from Solanum piurae, assembly GCA_029582685.1. Taxonomy (NCBI): domain Eukaryota; kingdom Viridiplantae; phylum Streptophyta; class Magnoliopsida; order Solanales; family Solanaceae; genus Solanum; species Solanum piurae. Next base: position 343 of record JAJOOO010080525.1, read on the forward strand.
AATAATTCTACGAAAGCCCGATGAAGAAAGGGTGAGAATCCTATGTTTGCATAAGATCTCTCTAGATATGGGGATGGCTAGCTTAGGAAATAGGGTATGCTTTGATGTGCTGAAACATAAGAAAACCTTACATGTTGATGTATAAAAATGTTGTCAATACTCACTTCTATGGTCCTTAGGTCACTCTAGGATCGTGAAGGTTGAAAAAGTTTCAATAGGAAGTACTTAAAAATGAATAAGAATGCTAAGTACGGTATATAGATCCAAGTGATGACGGGTTACAAGGAGAAAATATCTTCACGGCCCATAGATCCCAACGTGAATCACCAAAACTAAAAGGATATTTTCTCAACATAGAATAAGGTTCATCCCACAAAAGAACTGAAAGCTATAAGATGAATATGAATATTTGGCTGCTAAATGACAATCTATCAAAATGAAAGCCAAGGTATGCATTCATGTTGGGTTTTTAGATGTTTTTCTCTACTCTATTTATGCTAGCTTGAGTCCCATTTGAGGAAGAATATTTCCAAGGGGGGATATTGTAACATCTTGGAAATATACAAGTTGAAGTAGATTGGAAAAGTTACATTTTTGGCATTGGTGTAGGTTCTATGAAGGCTACCTATGGACTGTACAAGGTCCTACGTACGATCCGTAGAAGGCAGTCGTAGGAAGTGGTTTTGAGGTTTGGTGAAAATTGGGTTTCTAAACTTTTCCTATGGACCACTAGGACGGTCTGTAGAAGTTCCAACTGCCTGTTGGGAAGGGTCTATAGAAGTGTTCCAGACTTGGTGAAATATTTTGGAAAAGGGGTTTCAACGAGAAGGGTCTACGAATAATAGAAAGTCACATGGACCTTAGAAGGGAATCGTGGAATGTTTATAGGATTTCTGGGTTTCACTACTTGACCATGTTTGGGAGGCACACTGCTTGTAGCCTCCTGCTATAGCCAGCTGCTTCCCGCTATGGTGATGGCACTATAGCGGGAATTTCTCTGCTATGGAGGCATTGCAATAATGGCCTTCATCATTCCATATTTTCAAGAGGTGAATCAATGGAGGATTTCATACTATAGAACCTCAAAAATCTCTCAATTTGGCGTATTTCACAACACACCTTCAAACTTGATGTACCAGACCAACTCATTCACGCCAAGTTCGATATCAGGAGTTCTACTCCTCCGAATTTACTTTTGAAAAGTCATATCAACTCCTTAAATTCTTAGAAAAGAGAAAAAAAAACACTTCTCAGACGTTTCGCCCAATATTTACTTCAGATTTTACCTGGCCATATCTCGCTCAGATTTCGTCCAAGCCTAGTCTAGAATGAAATTTCCAACTCTCTAACCGAAAGTTTTCTCACTCAATTTGTTTTAAAAATAATTCGCCCTTAACGACCGAAAGATTCATTACTATATGTGATACTTTAGGACTAGTTTCTACTTGTTGGTTCACTACTTCAAGTCTGTTTTTTTTTTCTTGTTTGGGGTCGGAAGAGAGGGGATAGGGGATTAAATATCAAACATATGTTTGTCAAATAAATCGAAAATAAATTAGTGCATGAGATAATTATGTATAAGGTTATAGAAAGGGGTTGGAGCCAAAAATAAACCAAAGTTAAGGTGATGATTCAATATTGATCAGATGGTTGTTATTTTCATTTTTCCATCTGGAGTCTTGAATTATGTATGTTTTCCTTTTTACTTTCAATGGTAGTAAGGTATTATTGTATCAAATCATATCTGAGATTACTTAAAAAAAATTCTATTTAATGGTCATAGCTCATTCGATTGTTTAATATTATGACTAGTCTTGATCTCAATTAGCTTGATGATAGAATGAGTAGAATTAACAATATTAGGTCTGGAATTCACATTCAGCTATAAATCCTACCATTTGAGAGTGATAGGGTTTACATTATGAATAATTGGATACTGAAAAAGTTGAACAAGAAAGTGCAAGATTTAAAATGGTTGTACAAAAAAATAATGTGTGCCAATTGATATAATATGCATTGTTGTTAATGATGATGTTGTTCCGCTAGGAGACATGAAATTGATATTTTGAACAGAGATCTAGAACATGAATTTTGTGGATTTGAACATTGAAACGGACTTGGATTGTAAATTTAGAATCTTGTGCTTATCGATAATGTGTGTTCAAAGAATCTGTGGTGTTTGACAACACAATGAACAATAACTTTGTTACCCCCCCTAAAACTAGTAGGTGAAAGTAGAGCATTACGTGAGAGTTTTAGAGTTTGATGTGAGAGTTAATGTTGTAAAATGGTTTTCCAAACTTAGGGTGAGGTGTTTAGGGGTTATACGTCAAGGTAAGACCCCTCAAGGACCAACCAAGGGGTCCTTGAGGAGGACCCTAAAGCCTAACCCCAAGCTGCCCCAAAAATGCCCAAAAGTGTGACCCACAGAGGGGACCTACGCCCCGTAGGGTGATCCACACTCCGTGGGAGTGGTTCGTGGGTCAAAGGTCCAACTCAAGGAGCTGCAGGCCTCAACCTACGCCGCACCAGTACGGGTCGTGAGTTGACCTACGCCCCGTAGGTGGTGGCCGTAGGTCATGGCTGCAAGCTGTCCAAAGTTGGCTAGTGTAGGGGTCTTTAAGTAAATTCCTATCTTAATTATTTTAATGTGGAGTCATTTTAATTCATTTTAGTAGACTTAAATAAGTATTTTAAACCTTTAACTAACCTATTTTACTTCATAATTCCCAAGACCCCAAATCATAACTAACTTTACCCCCAAATATTTCTCTCACTGAGAACCTCCATTGGAGAAGAAGAAGTCAAGGTCTAGGGCTCAAGAACTCAACTTTTCCACTCAAATTCGTGAAGAATCTTCAACTAAGGTATGGTAGTTTTGATTCATGGTTAACTTTTCATCCATGAAGTCCTTCAACTCTCAATTTCAAAGTAGGGAATTCTCCAAAACTAGGGTTTTCACTCTAAGTCATAGATTCTTTCTCAAAACGTTTTCAATGATTTAATTGTCTTATATTATGGTTTAATTGCGGTTTTATGATGTTTTTATGATAAATTCTTCCATGAGTCCATGAATTTCACTCACTTCTCAAGTTGGATCTTAAAGTATGGTTATTGAATTATATGAGTCGAATGTTATAGAATTATGAATATAATGAATTGATTACTTGAATTAAGTGTTAATTAAGGAATTTCTATTGTTTTGATGTTGAATTTCCCCCAAGAACTTATGAACCCCCATGTCCCCAATTTGTGACTATGTGATGTGGGTGATTTGTAGTAAGATGAAGTTTATGAGATTATGTTGTATTAGTTAAGTTATTTGAATTTTATTTCCTTCTATGTTTAATGTAGTAATCCTTAAGGTGATTGGTTGAGTGTGATCCTTGATCCAAGAGGGTTAAAGCATGAGACTTATGCCAAATTGTGGCTTTATGTGTGTACTTTATGAGCATGATTATAATCTAAATTGTTGTGTGTTGAATTGTATGTGATGTCATTGTGGAAAGACTCCACCAACATGACCTATATTATAAGTATTTGAGATCATGCATTTAATGACTATATTACTTGAACTAATGCTATATCCATGTCTAATATAATGAATGCTAAATGTGTTGATTGAATATGGTCCTTGGTCCTTAAAGGGGAAATATATGATATTATACATGCTTGGTGAAAGTGTGTTCATGATGTAAGACCATCTTTTGAACAAGTAAAGTGATCATGACTTTGATGTAATTGTAGGGTGGATGAAAGTCTGTTCTCACTCACACACACTTATGCATGATTATTCCATAATTATGATGATATTATTGTGTTGATTGAAAGCTCATTCTCATAAACACATAATGAGTATAATGTGAAAGTTTTCCTCACATATTGAAGATTCTAGGTTGAAAGTTAGTTCTCACCTAATTGAATCTATCATGAAGATCTTAGGTTAAAATTCCATTCTCACCTAATGAATCTATGAGCTATCCTTATGAATTGTGTTGGATGGAGGGTAAGATACTCCTGCATTCTTGTAAATTCAATCCAAGACTAAACATGTTTTCGTGGGAAGTTATGACTAGCATCGAGTGGATATTGAATATGAGATGGAAGCTCCCCCACTAGAAAGGACGGACTTATATAAAGTATCTCATGAGATGGAGGTTGCCCCGCTAGAAAGGGCGGGTTTATAGTAGCAATCTCCTTATCCCATAACTACGTGCCCCCGTAGGTTATTTAGCCATTGGATTCATTTCCAAGCTAATACATTTTAGTTCTACCTTAGGCAAGTAGGACACCTCTTTTCGGTGTGGGGAATGACACCGGATTCCATGTAAGCTTACATGGTCTATGTCGTTTAAGGCTAATTCCCACAAGGTAAAGTCTAGGATGTACTATGGCTATTCAAGGAGTTCTACATAGTATGGGTGGGGGTATGGGACTTCATCCATGCATTGCACAAGTAGGCTTTGAGAGTAGTTATGGTAGGTTCCTATTTGTCAAGATGACTCATGCAATTAATGTGCTTGTGTCTAGATGGTAATTGCATTTGATGTCAAGGCTACTTCTAATGTTGCATGTTAACTTGGATTGTTGCTATGAGTTGCTTTCCTTGATGTGGTTGACTAAAAGTGAATGTTTCCTAGTCTATGAGAGAAAGGCTAAGGATGAGATTTAAAAGAGGGTAAACATGAATGAGGATCTAAAGCGACATTCTTAGTGTAGGTGGGATTATGGGATACCTATGCATTGCACAAGCTTGCCTTGAGGTGGCTCATGAAGTGTTGCTCACATGTCATGGTAACACCAGATTGTATTGACTATGTATATGTTCCTAATGATGTTTCTTATGTTCACTAGTTGTGATTGATGCCTACCATGTTATAGCCTAAGTCTTATCATGATGTCTCTTATGCTTATGACTTGTGTTTTCACAATACTTCCTAAATGATGCTTTAAATTAGTAAAGTGCATGCATTCAACTAAAATGTCCCTTTTAACATGGTTTCAAAGGCTTTTATGCATGGCTATCATACTTAGTACATTTTTGTGCTAACCCATATTTCTTCTACATTTTTTTCACAAAGTGTAGGGTTTGGAGACTTGATGTTCTATTCTTGGAAGATGGGTTTCTAAGGAGCAAGGAGTTGAAGATTTGGTGAGTCCTCATAGTTTCGAGGACAAACCCACTATTTCCTTTATGTCTTTTATCTTATGTTTAGAGCTTCTGTATGGGTTATATCCCAAAGTGTTATTTAAAGTGTTGTAGATGGTTTGAGACATAGTGTCATAGACTCCCCCTTATTTTTATAAAAGACTTCGATTGTAAAAGAAAAGTTTTAAATTTCCGTAAAATTTCCTATGTTCTTATGTTATGATATGCTAAGAGGCTTGTATAAGGCTCTTCAGAGTCTTGTACGTCGTGTTACGGCAAGGGGGTACTCTCGGGTAGTAACAAACTTTGACATAAAATTTATTGATAATTGTGCAATATTTGATTGGCAACATAAAGGATTGTAATACACGAACTATAAAGGGCTTATTTGTAGGTCAATATAGTAATTACATATATAGTTTTTTTTCAAATAATATTTAATGAATTACTAGAAAAAGAAAAAAATGATATAGATTAAGAAATCAGGAAAAAGTAATGTATAAAAAGAATTGAATACCAAGTAAAACAAGAAATATACATAATCAATAGGGTAGCGTACAATTAATTAACTAATATGTAGGAATAAGACACATGAATGACCCCATACACTGGCTTTGTTTCTATATACAAACTCAAAATTATTACTTTTAATCATGAGTTGACTTTGATCTGAGATGTTCTATAATTATGGAATTAATTTCTCTAGATTAATTTACACATGTTATTCATAATTTTGAATAGTTGAGGCTAATGGATGATAGTTTGAATAGAGTTCGGCACTTCAAGAAATGTATGTACTAGTTATAAAAAATCTGAGACTTTAACTTTTTGAATACCGATAATTTTCGTTAATGTGTTGTTGTTTAAAGGATGTAAGGTCACTCACCACTCAGTGATCTTTTCAAATTGTTTTACCTTGATAGGTTGAATTTCAGGGAGATTAGTATCAGATATCGTAGGGAGAAATCTAAAGTGAAAAGTAAGTGATGAAACATCCTTGAACCAAAAGTCACTATTTATCACTAGTTGCACCAGAAAGCAGTAAAAGAAAACCTCACCCAATACCTATGTCTTTATATGTATTTTACACCTTAACCTCTCACTAGATGTCATCATAGACAGATTATACGAAATCATTTCAGGCATTACATTAGAGTAAAATTACCTCTTCCTAGTTTTCTTTGTGTGCAAGCACAATGATTAATAACCAAAGTACCAAACTAGCTGTTGTGAAGAAAAATAAGCCTAAAATTAGGCATATTGAACTTGTACATGCTAAGAATTATCTATGTTGCATTAGGAAGTTCCTAAAAAAAATTCACCAAATAGGTACCTGCAAAATTAACAACTAAGTTAGCAAAAAAGTCAGTTAGTGTTTCCTACCCTAAGAGTGTGTTTCAACTGGTTGTTAATTGCTTCAGCCTCCTTAACCACACTCCTGGCACCTCCAAATTTCTTCAATAAAATTTGTCACCGAAAAAGAATCAATTCTACTATTAGGGGCAATAAACTTATGTTGACGCAACAATGAATTCTCTCTCTTATAGTCACTAGTTCTGCTACAAGGTTGGTTGAAAAAGGTAAAATTCATTGTTTCTTACACAAAAATTCACTGGTAAAACTCTCTCATAAGACCAATTTCTTATCAAGTTGGAATCATGCCTTAACTTGACTGCATGGACCATCTTGATTTTAATCTCCATACTTAAATATGAAATACTATTCAGCCCAATGCAATTACTTTTTTTTAAAAAAAACTACTTCAAAATATAATTTGATAAAAGTATGGCATAATTCCAGGACTGATCATTCTCTTTTACAAAAACAAAATGTTACATTTTATGTCAAAATAAAGTTAATTTTATTTTGTGTGAAATGTAACACAAACATGAAAATCAAAACCCAGCTGACACACTATCTATATAGCCTCTTACAAAAAACTGAAAAATTACACATGACAAGGACTTTCAATCTAATCCTCAAAATGACAAACTAATAAATACACGATTGAATATGAAGAATATATATATATGTGTGTGTGTGTCAGTGTGTGTGCGCGCGCGCACGCGTGTGTGTGTGTCTGTGTGTTTTGAGGGTCATCTAGGAAGTCCTTGTATAAGAAATGAAAAATAAAAAAGATATGCTACTCCAACAATATATATGTTTTTTGATTCGCTAATCCTCAAAGAATATATATGTTTTTCAAGCTCATGTTAAGATTTTGTTGATAATTGTTTCAATATTGAATTATAGATATTTCAAATGCTTTTAAATATTCCCATGCTTTTAAGAATATGTACATAATGCATTCATGTTTTGCCAAGTCTCGTTCAACCTTTAGCGATGGAATTATTAAGATTCATTGAGTATATTTATCGGTATGGGTGTACTCTAGTCTCATTTATTTGGGACCTACTTTGGGTTATGTCAATGTTGATACATGTTTTTTAAATAACTGAGTTACAAGGCATGACATTCTCTTTCTCCAACAACAAATATGTTTTCCTAATTTTGAGGTCTCATTCGACCAAGCCATGAAATTTCTTTCTATTGAAAGTTCCAACTGTTTCCCCACTCATATTGGTCCTAAATACCTTTCTTTTGAAACTAGGGTCATCACTCACATCATGGCTACCACTCTCCTACCTCGTGCATGGTTTCTATCCTCCCTTACTCAACATGATGCTCACCTTACCTACTACCTCATCGCAAAGCTTAAACTCAAGCTTTCCTCTTTCGTGCTTAACTATATGATTGAAGTTTCTTTTGATCCTCTCACTTTACATTATGGCAGGATCATCTCGCGTATTCTCAATGCAAATAATTCCAATTTGGTCTACATCCCTCCCCTTCATGTCAAACAGTGTTATAACTCTACTGCTTGATAGTTCTATAACTCTAAAGCTTTCGCCAGTATGGGCAACGTCTACACTGAGGATTCCTAGATTATCAAGCATTAGTTTGATGATGCTCATATATTTCTCAGGGACATTCTTATTGGCAACCAATTTTAGAGGGAGAAGGTTGAAAACACCACTTAGTTCTTTTAGTGAAAGTGGTGCTTTATTTAAAATTACAAATTTGAAAGGCAATTGTGTTTCATTACCTCTTGATGGAAGATTGGTGTGATGCAAGTACTTTAGAATACTTCACTATCCGTTGGAACTGACAACGGTTAAGTGGTTGTATTAACTCTCCTAAGAATTCTCCTTTTATCACACCTCAGTTTTAAGCTTAACTCGAATTGTCGTGCAATAAGAATTCACATGTGTCAAATTTATTTTAGACTGCCAGTAAGCTATACTAATAATGATCCATGCTTTCATGGAAAAAACTATATATATCAGAGTTAGTGTCATGTAATAGTTTTGATGGAGAATGAATGTCATTTAGGTACTTGAAATGGCATCACAAGCATATGCTCTCGTTAGACTATAACTGCAAGTTATTAAATAGTAATCTTTGACCTACAGTCACTGATAGTATTTGGCAAGAAAGTTTAACTTGAGATCAACATGGTGATCTAGGCTTGTGCAATATCACCAACTGTGGAAGAAAGGATAGGATCTGGATAGCTCAGTTCTAGGTAGAAATCCATGTGAGAAATGATTATCAATCTTCATATACATTCAAATGGCTAAAGGTAATGTTCTATGATGCATCTAGTTTGTGTATTTTAAATCTTGAGTTTTTGTATGTACATGTGTACTTTTTATTTTATGCTAGGAAACCCTGATCTTTATTACATCAAATCGTTTGACAAAGTAACATGATAGGGAAAACTGAAATTACCAAAGTTAGTTAAAAAAGGAAGAAGATTGTCCTGAACTTTTGGCATCATCTCAGATTTACAAACTCAACATATTTTTCTAGTATTAGGGTATATGATTTGTAACCTTGAAGTGTAATGCCTATAAAAATTGTTTCAGAAAGACCCATTTAATGCTTGAAGATAAATTAGAGAATATAGAGAAGAATTAAGGCCTTTTACCAAGTTATGGGGGTGGGGGATAGTACTTGTAAAGTGAAACTCTTAACCCATAGTTCATAGAGTAGTGTGTTGTTCAACTTCTCTATCTTTTATCTAGTTAACAGACAACCTAGATCGGAATGTAAAGACTAAAGAATCTTTGATTAAGGTCCCCGTTTATTTCTAATTGCAGAAAGTTTGAATCTATATCATTCATATTACAATTTATTAACTGTTTTTTTCTTTGATATAATCTGAAGTTTGTTCTTAATAGGTATGAATTATTTAAATGTTGAATGGAATTTAATATCATTGGATAATTGCTCATTTAAACATTGATTTTTTATCATTACTCTATCTATTATTAACACACAACCACTATCATCAACTTTTGAGGCACGAAATTTATCACCAACTTAATTAATATCCAAGACATTTCAAAGAAGAATCTATAATATTCAAGAGTGGTAAAAAAATAAAGGAAGATCTCTAGAATGAGTATTCTAGAGAGAAAAGTCTAAATATATTCTAGAAAATGTAGTTCAAGAATTAGGTAGATAGAATAATATTCTAAAATATAGTAGAAAAACACTTAGCAAGATTCTTCCATCACCACCTATAAATAGAGGTGGTTCATTTGAGTTGTAACCAACCAAGAAAGAAAGCAAGTAAGAAAATATGAATGAGTGCTCAAGCAAAGAGTATTATTGAAGCATGCAATAAGTGTGATCAAGATAGTACGATCGAAGCAGGTCCTTACTTTGCAATTAGGAGTGAAAAATGAGCAAGTCGAATCGAATATGAGTCGATCAAAAATGAGTTAAATAAAAATGGATAAAGTACTCGACTCGACTAACATTTTAAATGGATAAAACGAGTTACCCAATGGATAATATGGGTACTAGTATAGATTTTGTTTAAAGCTTTTAAAACAAAATCTTTTTAAGGTTTTTTTTATCACTCCACCCCCGATCAGCCACCCCCCACCCAGCCCACTATCCCAAAATTATGTAAACAAAAATTAGTTTATTTTTTATTTTAAAAAAATTAATTTTTTTTATCACCCAACTCCTCTACCAGACCCCCTCCCCCTACTAGCACCCCCCCCCCCTCAACTCCCTCCCCACCTATTCCAAAAAAATTATGTAAAAAAATATTTAAAAAACTATTATTTTCATGAAAAAAAGTTAAAAATATTTTTACCGCCCCGCCCCCTACCCCACGCCCCTCCCCAACACATTTGAAAAGAGTAAATATGAGCGGATACCCATATAAATTACCCATTCTGCTACCCCTATTTGCAATGATGAAATTTAAGTTGTGCGAAATTGATTCTGCCCGTCACCAACAATATTCAACAAATGGTATCAGAGCCTTTTGGATAAACAAAGGTAGCAACTCAAAGAAAAAAAATTCTACAAGCTACTATTGGAGACTATAAATCAGGAGGCACTTATCAATAGTGGATTTTGCAATTACTCTCAATAGTGTTGAGAATATCAATACAAACAATTAAGGATCATGGAGTACAAGAATGCAATATCACTTTCTCGGCCAGGAAATATGGAATATCATCCGTGGATTAGAAACTACAACACCAATAGATGTTGAAGCAACAAAAAGGTGGAAAGTCAAAGATGAAAAGGTCATGTATGCTCTCATTGTAACCTGTGATGATGAGCTCCTACAACGGATTAAGAATGCCAAAACACTCAAAGAAGCTTAGGGCACATTGGCAATGGTTTTACAAAGAAGAATAATGTGAGATTACAAAGACTTCAAAATGAGGCTTTGTTGATCTCTCCATGGAATATGATAATCAATCAATATTTCTCAAAGGTAAGATCATAATCTAAATAAATATCAAAATTAGATCCACATAATTCTATCACGGAGACAAGAATGAGGAGAATATTTATTCATAGTCTAAGACCAGAGTATAAAAGCATTATTACGGCCACATGGGGGTGGGTCACAGAACCAATTTTATCTGAGTTAGAAATTTTTTTGCGAATGAAGCAAACATGGAAAAGTCATTATCAATTCTTCTTAAAGATAAAGATAAGCTACTTTTCAGCAAAGGGCAACACTATCAAAAAAGATATGAGGAGATAAGCTCACGGTCATGGGGAGACAAAAAGAATCAATATCAAAGAATTCAACGAAAAATAAGTAGGTGAAAGACTTCAAAAATTGTCAAATGGAGAAGTGGTACAATTGTGGAAAGAAAGGAAAATATGCAGAGATTGTTGGTATAAAAAATTTGAAGGTAACATAGGTACTTCTATCCAAAACAAGAAAGATGAAGAAGCATGGGATTTCAAAACTGCTTATGCTGTTTAAGAAAGCAATCAACAAGAGGAGTTTGTCATTTGTCACTCTAAAAAAGAAGAGGAGTTTATCATTTGTCACTCTAAAAAAGAAGAGGATTTTGTCACCTATTACTCTAACAAAAAAGAGGAGCTTGAACTTGCAATGGTAAGTGAGAAACTGGTAGATTATGAATAAAATTTGATCATTGATTCGGAATGTTCCAATCACATGACTAGTGATGAGAACAAAATTATCAACATGAGTGAATCTAAAGGCGATCGAGCAATGGTGACAAAAAATAATTCAAGAATGTCAATAACTTACTTTGACAAGATGGTGTATGTGCCTTGTCATAGCTCGATACAAGTAGAACTTCAAAATTCCTACCATGTTCCAAGTATGAAAAAGAACTTATTATCCGTGTCACAACTAACAGCTTAAGGAAACTATGTTGTGTTCGGGCTAAATGATGTAAAGGTATATCAAAGCTTGAAAGTAACAAGTTCGCCAATCATGAAAGAAAGAAAAATAGAGTCGATATATGGCATGCTAACCGAGACAACCTATGTGGTACTTGATAAAGCACCAACATGGTGGTACAACAAAGTCTCCCTTCTAGATTCAAGGAAATTGGAGCAAGAGCTACTAAAACATGGGGAAAAAAATGAACAAGATAGAAATTATCCAAGAGGTAAGAGGAGAACACCTACGCTAAAGATATATCCACAATAGGGAAAAAAAACTTATGGCAAACTAGAGGCTGTAAAACTTCTGATATATTGCAATAAGAAGTTCATGAAGCATCACAACCGCAATGAAAGAGGTCTACATCATTGAAATGTCCAGACTCCAAGTATATAGATGCAACATAAGCGGAGGCAATCAATATCAAAGAGACTATTACTTTTGAAGAAGCTTTAAAGAGTAAGGATCGGAATAATTAGATGAAGGTGGAGATCCTCAAAGGGCATGGAAGTCATGATGCGTACAGATTTTCAGGAATTTCTCACAACGAACGCATAGAACAACTTAAGTTGGTGTTGAGGGGAAGTGTTATAAATTCATCACAAACTTAATTAATACACAATTCATTTTAAAGAAAATCTGGAATATTCAAGAGTTGTAAAGAAATAAATGAAGATCTCTAGAATGATTATTCAAAAGAGAAAAGTCTAGAAATGTTCTTAAAAAGGTAGTAATAGAATTAGGTAGTTAGAAGAACATACTACAATTTAGTATTAAAAAACTTTGCTAGATTATTTCATCACCACCTATATATAGAGGTGGTTCATTTTAAGTGAAACCACCAAGCAATAAAGTGCTCAAAAAAATAAAGTAAGAAATAAATATGAGTGTGATGAGTCCACGATTTGGACTCTTTTAGGGCTTTATTTTGATAGATTTAGTGTCCTCAAATGCATATTTTATCAAAATAACTGATGAAAATCCTTGAGTTTAAGGTATTTGGAGTTAGAGACAGAGCATGGACACTATTGGGCAGAAAGGAACAAGGCAGCTGAAACGAACGAAGAAAAGATGGCCTAAGGATCGCCTAAACCATTAGGCAAGTCGCTGAATGGCTATGGTCTCACCTAATATTCCAGTGTGCCAAGCTCTGAAGGAGAAAATCGAGTCGGCGAGATAAAGGAGAAGTCGGTGGGTTGACGAACGATTCTACGATGCAGTACTCCATCGCCCAACGTTACAGAACTTGAATTTGTTGAAGGCCAATGCAGAAAGGCGATGAACTAGACTAAAGGGTGGATCGGTGATCACGACTAACTGCGCCGAGTAGTCCTTCGCAGTACATTTTCTTACAACTATAAATACTTGTTTGAAATTTTAGTTTAGTATGCAATCAGTATCAAATTTTAGAATATCAAACATTATTTTCAGTTTTTAGAACTTACAGTTTTGGAGATTTGTTCCTTAGCTTTGAAGATTTGAAGATTTCCAGTTCTAAACAATTGGAAGTGGGTATTGAAGATTCTTCATCTTAGACGTATGTGAAGACAATATCTATCATACCCATTTGATGGAAACACTTTCCGGTATCGATTTCTATCTCTTTACTATGTCTAGCTAAAACCTCAATTCTTGCGGTGTGATTATGTGAATATGGGTTGAATTTACTGCAGGGTATTACTAATTGATATTTAATTTTTTGTTTAAAGGTGATTTCGTTCAGTAGTTGTGTTTGAATTTAATGGGTTTGTAGTTGCAAATATAATTTTATCTTTGTGTTTTTGAGTTGCTCGAGAGAGAGGTTTTAAAACCAAAACTACTGAATCGATAGTCTGTGTTTATTGGGTTGTCGTGGGTTCAGCTCGAGAGAGTGAATCCTAAACCCTCTCCCACACGTTCAGCTCGAGAGAGTGAATCCTAAACCCTCTCCCAAAATTTCTCCGCTTCTGCCACCAACATCCTACATGTATTTGGATTGTTGTTAATTTTTCTGTGGACACAATCCAAGAAGGTTCACATCAACGTACAACTGTGAAAAGTAGGAGGCACCTTTCTGGTTGTATTTTTTAAGATATGCCTAATGGTTACACCATGGTAATTTAACTAAATTTGTCTACCTACTTTGTGTCACATGCTAGCCTCCAAAATTTTCTAATGTCTTGGTTGTTCATTTCATTAATTTTCTTCTTGTTAATTTGTTATCAAATAATTATTGTATGTAAGGTCCATCTACTCATTCTAATTATTGATACATTAGATATTGTTAGTTCATCTCGTTTCCTTGGTTGTGGTTTCATTGGATAGCAGACATGGATATTGGGAATCTTGTTAATCCATTCGTGTGAGTCACTAATTAGATGATAAGACATCTGGCTACCTTAAGAGAGTCATAGTTACTCCCTTTATTTACCCAAATTTGGTTGAATTTCTTCACTTTAACATTTAGAGAACTAGCGGTACATACTAACAAATGGATAGGGTACCACGCTGGTACATACTAACAATTTGATCGGGTACCACGCCGATACAAACTAATGATTGAATTGTGTACCATGTCGGTAAATACTAAAAATTAGATTGGGTACCACGTTGGTCCACTAACAGTTTGTGTGTGGGTTCCTTAATAGAATTGGGTTTATTTATTGTGTGTTGTCAATATTGGCTTCAAAGTGACTTACTTCCGATTGAAATTGGGGAAGATTTAGATTATTTGGAGCAATTTGAACTTCGTAAGAATACCTCATTTATGAGTTCTATATTGATATTACGAATAATTTATTTTCTCTTATAGTACAAGACACTAATTTTTCTTTCCTTTATATTTGGCGGAGAGTGGAAGTTGTTCTCTCATCCTAGATATATAATTATAAGTTATTGTTGGGTATATAACAAGAGTTAATGAGAAATGGAGAGAAGATGAAAAGAGAGGAACTTGAAAAGTTGGGAATTTGAAAAGTCCTCTTATGCTTCAGTAAAAAGGCATTTCTCCCTCATCGGTGGTGGAAAGAAAAATAGAAGAGTTTAAATAGAGAAACACTTCTATTAACTGTTAAAAGGATTGCAAAGAGGGACCCCCCTCGCGCCATCGTCGTCGCTCGCTCGCTCGGCTCAGCTTCGGCTTCGACCGTTGAGTGGCTCGCTGACACCAGCGTTTTGGGTATCAATACACTGGTGATTGAGATCATTCCATCCTGGGAGGACATACTCCAAATCAAACATCGGATACTAGAGGGGTATAATTTCCTTAAGGGGACACTGTGCATTCAGTGGGCTTGATCTTTTTCCATTCTGTTTTTTCCAGATTCTGGTATGTTTTACAGATTTTAGTTTTTTGTGAATTAATTTATGTTCTTCTATTTTTTCACTGGTTCATTAAACCTTGGTAACTTCATATATCTGCAAAGTTTGTTTTAACCAGTGGTACTGTTTTAGACACAGATTAGCAAACAATCTTAAGGAAATTATTTATTTATTTATTTTTAATCTGTGTTTCTGGTAGAGACAAAAACCTTTGTGGTTTTATACTCCTATTAAGTTTGCAATTTAAGTTATTGCTTACTAAGTCTGTATCGATTTTTGTTTATCAGAAATGGCAAACAACAATGTTACAGTGGTTGTTGTTGCACCAACCCGAACTGTTGTACCACCAGCAGAGAAATCGGGAAAATTCTCTGGTGTGAATTTCAAAGGATGGCAGCAACGGGTATTTTTCTGGCTTACCACTCTTGGTCTGCAGAAATTTACCAGTGAAGAAACTCCGGTGCCTGCTGCGGAAATGCCAGATAGAGAAAAAATCATGATTATTGAAGCATGGAAACAGGCAGACTTCCTATGTAATGGCTACATTCTGAGTGCTTTAGAGGATGACTTATATAATGTCTATAGTGCAATGAACACTTCAAAAGAATTGTGGGATGCACTTGAGAAGAAATATAAGACAGAAGATGCATACTTGAAAAAGTTTATGGTCGCAAAGTTTTTAGACTATAAAATGTCAGATAGTAAAACTGTTGGATCACAAGTGCAGGAACTTCAACTTATTTTCCATGATCTGATTGCTGAGGATATGGTAGTAAATGAAGCTTTTCAAGTGGCTGCAATGATCGAGAAGTTACCTCCTTCATGGAATGACTTCAAGAATTATTTAAAGCACAAACGTAAGGAAATGAAGCTTGAAGATCTTGTGATTTGGCTCAAGATTGAGGAAGATAACAAAACCGCCGAAAAGAAGTCTCGTAAGAGTTTGACAATAATTGGAGTTAATATTGTTGAAGAAGCTCCTACCAAAGGCAAGAAGAGAAACAAGTCCAACGGACAGAAGTCAGAAGAGGCAAAGAAGAAATTCAAGGGCAACTATTACAACTGTGGTAAGGCTGGTCATAAGTCTTCTAACTGTCGTGCTCCAAGAAAGGACAAAGACAAAGGCAAAAGTCAAGCAAACATCGTCGAAGAGATGGAAGATGCAGATGACCTCTGTGCAATGATCTCGGAGTGCAACTTAGTTGGAAATCCCAAGGAGTGGTTCTCAACTCAGGTGCCACTCGACACATTTGCTCTACGAAAGAAGCCTTTGCAACGTACACTCCTGCTGAGTTCGATGAATTTCTGATAATCCTGAAATTCATGTTGATACGGTAATTAAGTCAGATAACGCTGAGTTCTTTGAACACATTTATCCGTATAAAACTAAATGTGAGTTGAAAAGTGAAAGACCTAAACTACCACGGGAAGAATCAACGAAAAATACAAAACCTAATAAGGATCCTAGGCGTAGTAATCGTCAACGGAAATCCACTTCTTTCGGACCAGATTTTGTGGCATTTTTGCTTGAAAATGAGCCTCAAACATTTAAAGCAGCTATGTCTTAGTTTGAGTCAATTTATTGGAAAGAAGTAGTCAATAGTGAGATCGAATCAATTTTAAGTAACCATACTTGGGAATTGGCTGATCTTCCTCCAGCAAATAAACCTTTAGGATCAAAGTGGATCTTTAAAAGGAAAATGAAAGCTGATGGGACTATTGACAAATATAAGGCTAGACTTGTAGTCAAAGGATACAGACAAAAAGGAAGGTCTGGACTACTTTGATACATACTGTCCAGTAACAAGGATATCATCAATTAGGATGTTAATAGCACTAGCGACATTGCATGATCTTAAAATCCACCAAATGGATGTAAAGGAAGTCTTCTTAAATGGAGAGTTAGAGGAAGAAATTTACATGGAACAACCTGAAGGGTTTGTGGTTCCTGGTAAAGAAGAGAGTGTGCAGACTTGTGAAGTCGCTTTATGGGCTCAAGCAAGCACCCAAACAATGGCTTGCTAAATTTGACCAAACAATGTTGGCAAATGGATTCAAGATTAACGAATGTGATAAGTGTGTTTACATTAAAAACGTTCTAAATCATGAAGTCATTGTTTATTTGTATGTTGATGACATGTTAATAATGAGTAAAGATATTGACGATATAAATGCTACTAAGTGCATGTTGTCCAGCAAGTTCGATATGAAGGACTTAGGAATTGCTGATTGGATCTTAGGGATCAGGATTCTCAAAACTCCTCAGGGACTAGCATTAGCTCAATCTCATTATATTGAAAGAGTATTGGATAAGTTCAAGTACTTGAATTTCAATGTTGTCAAAACTCCAATTGATTTAAGCTTTACATTTCAAAATAATGTAGGTGAAAGTGACTCTCAATTGGAATATGCCAGATTGTTGGGAAGTTTGATGTATATTATGAATTGTACACGACCAACTATAGCATGTGCTATTAGCAAACTGAGTCAGTTCCCTAGTAATCCGAATCAAACTCACTGGATGGCAATGAAACGTGTGTTGGGGTATCTGAAACATACACAACACTATGCTTTGCATTATAATAAATATTCTGCCGTGATTGAAGGATATAGTGATGCAAATTGGATCACCGGGTCAAATGAAGTAAAATCCACAAGTGGTTATGTGCTTGCACTTGGTGGAGGAGCAGTCTCTTGGAAATCGTCCAAACAGACATGTATCGCTCGCTCTACAATGGAATCTGAATTTATTGCTTTAGATAAGGCTGGTGCAGAAGTTGAATGGCTCCGGAATTTCTTACAGGATATTCCATTCTTGCCCAAATCTGTGGGACCTATTTGCATACATTGTGATAGTCAAGCAGCAATAGGTAAGACAGGGAGTGTAATGTACAACAGGAAGTCTTGTCATATACGACGGAGACATAACACCATAAGACAACTGCTCTCTAGGGTAATTATCACAATTGACTATGTGAACGCAAGCGATAATGTGTCAGATCCACTAACGAAAGTCCTAGTGAGAGAGGCAGTTGAAAGATCATCTAAGGGAATGGGTTTACGGCTTAGGACAAGTCAGCATGGCGGTAACTCTATCTAGCAGACTGGAGATCCCAAGAGCTAGATTCAAGGAGAAAAACAAAGTTGTGACTGACGGTTCGACATTGTCAATTAACTCAATCCATTCTCATGATGAAGACAATGTTCAGGAACAAGGTTAAGACTTTAAGGCTTTTTAATGAGTTAATAAAGATTAAAGTTTTTAATGATTTGCTAAGTTTGGCAGATTTGACCAAATAGTGTATCTACGAGATGACACGGTTAGAAATCACCTATGTGAGTGTGAAGTGTAAGCCGCTTCAAAGAGAATTTTATGTCAAAAGCCTATTCTCTATACACTCATGAAACCAAGAGGTGTTCATGGCTGAAACGAACACAACCGTAAGAACCATAAACGGT
>JAJOOO010080531.1:0-32732 GCA_029582685.1 Solanum piurae
CAATCATAATTTATCATTAGAAACCATTTGAAAATGTTTGATGAAAGAACCCATGAGATTGAGTAAAACCTAGGGTTTTTGAGAAACTTGAAACTTTGAAATCTATTTGAAATTGACTCTAGGGTGAAAGATAACCCTAGATTAAGGATAACCATACCTTAATAGATGAATTCCATGAAAATCAACTTAATTAGCCTTCCTCTTCCAGCCCTAAGTCTTCTTCTTCTCTTGGTCTACAATGGAGTTATAAAGAGAAGATATTTTGAGAGGGAGGGGTTTTGATTTGGGGAATTTGAATAATGAAATCTAAAATAGTATTCTAATGTTTTAATACTCTTAAAATACCTTAGTAACCCTAAAATTACCTTCCAAACACTTAACTAAGCAAATGGTGAATTTACCACTTCACCCTTCACTTGGCGGTGTCACTTGACAAATTGAAGGCATGGTTCATGAAACCCCTATCCACCGACCAGGGATGGGGTCACATACCATATTGTACCTCCGTCATCTGGGGCTATGGCTTGAATTTTGGGGCCATGACCCACGTAGGCCATTCACGGGGAGTGGATGAACCTATGGGGCGTGGTCCACCAAGTTTGAGGCAGCCTTGTGCTTTCAAGGGGTCTTGGGGGTTAGACTTAGGGTCCTCCTCAAGGACCCCTAGGGTGGCCCTTTGGGGATCGTACCTTGACTTCTAACTCCTAAACACCTCAACCATGGCTCGGGACAACATAAAGAACCACCAAACCTCACACCTAACTCTGACACACACACATTAGGATCTAGTTTCACATATTCGTTTTTAGGGTCGTTACATTCGACACCCCTAGGACCAACCAAGGTTCCTTGAGGGGGACCTAAAACATCCCCTAGAAACTACCCAAAAATAAGCCACCTACGGATGGGACTTAAGCCCTGTAGGTGGACCCATGCCCCATGGGAGGGGGTCGTGGGTCAAGACCCCCAAAGTAGGATGCATACCACCACCCACAAAGGACCAGCACGGCTCGTGGGTTGGGGAAGTGTTGGTCTTAAGTTGTTTAAGTTAGGGGTTTAAGGAAGGTTTTAGAATTAATTAGTTATTAAGTGAGGTAATTTTATTAGTAATTAGACTACCTATATAAAGCTATTAGACCCTTAATTAGATGATTCTAAAATCATTATTTCAATTCACTAAAAAATACCCAATTCCCTCGAATAAATTCTCTCTCTAGAAATAAGAAGGAGAAGAAGGAGAAGAAGGAGAAGGAGAAAGAATAGAACGTGGAGGAGAAGGAGGAGAAGGAGGAGGAGGAGAAGAAGGAGAAGAAGGAGAAGGAGGAGGAGGAGAATAAGGAGAAGGAGAAGACGGAGAAGGAGGAAAATGAGGAAAAGGAGAAGGAGGAGAAGGAGAAGACGGAGAAGGAGGAAAAGGAGGAAAAGGAGAAGGAGGAGAAGGAGAAGAAGGAGAACTAGAAGAAGAAGAAGGAGAAGAAGAAGAAGAAGAAGAAGAAGAAGAATGAGAATGAGAAGGAGAATAAGGAGAAGGAGAAGAAGAAGAAGAAGAATAAAAATGAGAATGAGAAGGAGAATAAGGAGAAGGAGAAGAAGGAGAAGAAGAAGAAGAATAAGAAGAAGGAGAAGAAGAAGAAGAAGGAGAAGAAGAAGGAGAAGAAGAAGGATAAGAAAAATGAGAATGAGAAGGAGAAGGAGAAGGAGAAGGAGAAGAAAGAGAAAGAGGAGAAGGAGCAGAAGAAGGAGAAGAAGGAGCAGAAGAAGGAGGAGGAGAAGGAGAATAAGAAGGAGAAGAGAAGGATAATAAGGATAATAAGGACAAGGAGAAGGAAAAGAAGGAGAAGGAGAATAAAGAGAAGGAGAAGGATAAGAAGAAGAAGGAGAAGAAGGAGGAGAAGGAGAAGAAAGAGGAGGAGAAGGAGGTGAAGGAGAAGAAGAAGAAGAAGAAGAAGGAGAAGACGAAGAAGGAGAAGGAGAAGAAAGAGGAGAAGAAGAAGAAGAAGAAGGAGAAGGAGGAGAAGGAGAAGAAGAAGAAGAAGAAGAAGAAAAATATGAAGAATAAGAAGAAGAAGAAGAAGAAAAAGAAGTTGAAGAAGAAGAAGAAGGAGAAGGAGAAGGAGAAGGAGAAGGAGAAGGAGAAGAAAAAGTAGTAGAAAAAGAAGAAGGAGAAGGAGAAGAAGAAGAAGAAGAAGGAGGATAAGGATAAGGAGAAGGAGAAGAAAAAGAAGGATAAGGAGAAGGAGAATGAGAAGGAGAATGAGAAGGAGAAGGAGAAGGAGTAGGAGAAGAAGAAGGAGTAGGATAAGAAGAAGAAGGAGTAGGATGAGAAGGAGAAGGAGGAGGAGAAGGAATAGGAGGAGAAGGAAGAGAAGGAGGAGAAGAAGGAGAAGGATGAGGAGAAGGATGAGGAGAAGAAAGAGGAGAAGAAGAAGAAGAAGAAGGAGGAGGAGGAGAAGGAGAACAAGGAGAAGAAGGAGAAGAAAGAGAAGAAGGAGAAGGAGAAGAAGGACAAAGAGGAGAAAGATAAGGAGGAGAAGAAGAAGAAGCTAGGGAAAATTCCTCCATTTTTGCAAGAATTGTGAGGGCTTTATAATCAAGGTGTGATAGCTTATTCATCCATGGATTCTTCCATCCATAGAGACCCCTATATTTCCCCCAATTGTGAAGATAAACCCCAATTCTGGCTAGGGTTTCTTCCTATATTGTGGGTAGTGTTGAGTATGATTCCAATTGAGTGGATAGTACTTGTTTAAGATTGATTTAGTATTGAATTATGTTATTATGCATATATTATATGTTTTCTATGGTGAACCCTAGTCTAATTGATGAAATTGAAGTTATGTGGGTTTATGCCATGAAAGGTGAAATTGAAGATTTATAGGTGATCTTCTAGAAATGATGTTATGAGTAGCAATTGTTCAAGAAAAACCATGTAGACATGAATTTAATTAGATTATAGTATATAAGATGGATCATGACTAGTAAAGCTTGAAGTTGAACCTTTATGATGATTTATGACTAGAATCACTTGATAATGAAGAATGTGGTTAGAATGCCTTGAAATCTAGGTATGTATGATGATTGTAAGAAGTAAAGCTTTGATAGTAAGGCATGCAGCATGAATATTGATCACTAGGGTTTTGAGAGTGAGGGCAATATGATGAACTATGTATGTCAATGCCCTATGATAATGGTAGACTACTAGATAGAATGGTTGTGGTAAGACTTTACTCACCTAATATACCTTATGAATGTTTTGAATGTATGAAGTGATATAATCACTCGAGTCATGATGATATCCATGTCTAATTTAGAATTCTAGATATGATATTATGCTTGAATATGATATGATATGAAAGGTTCTCTCACATAGAATGTTCTAGGTTGAAAGGTTTGCTCACCTAAAATGAATCTAAGTCCAAGGACTATGTAATGTGATGAGAGTTGTGGTGATTCCCCTAAAGACCTTTGTATGAGAGGGATGTGAGGTGACTCCCCTTATCCCTAGATAGATAATCATGAGATTATTACCCATGACATGATAGAAGAAGTGTTTGGTGACTACCCTTAAAATATGACTTCTATAGTAAGGCAAGAGGTGATTACCCATTAGCCTTCATGTTGATCATAGAGGCGAATACCTATGATCCTTATGTAATGACGTGGAGGCAAATACCTATATCTTATAATGGTGGAACATGGAGGCGAATACCTATGTTTCCCTAAAATTGTTATGGAGGCGAATACCTATGACTCAACATGTAAAGTAAGAGGTGAACACCCATTTGGCCTATATGATAGATATAGAGAGGTGAATACCCATTTGGCCTTTATGATAGACATTGAGAAGTGAGTCCCCATGTATTAAAAACAAGTGATGAATAATATGAAAATGTCTAATGTAGATTGTAGCTTGATAGGACTTCCATGACATGTATGCCTTGAGGTGATTCCCCTTGCATTTATGAAATATGATCATGACTAGTTTGGATTGTAGCTTGAAAGGCCCCAACAATACATGCATGACTAGAGGTGATTCCTTTTGTCTATGAGGCTAAGAGATGATAAACATGAATGAAGAACCTAAAGTGTCTAGCTTAGAATGGGTACAATTATGGGGTCTTGTTCATGCATGGAACAAGCTTGCCTTGAGGTGACTCATGAAGTGTTTCTCTTATTTATGTATGCTTAGCTAGGATTGTGCTATAGTTGCCTTCCTTGTTATGTTATGATTGACTAAAGGTGAGAGATTCCCTTTGTTATGAGTATTATGCTAAGGATGAGATCCTAAGATGGTAAGTATGATTATGATGACCAAAGGGGATACTTAGCATATATGGGATTATGAGATCCTATCCATGAATTGCACAAGTATACTTGGAGGTTCCTTATGAAATGGTTCTCTTATGATATGAAAGTCTAAGTAATGACTATGTATATGGACTATGCTTTATGATGACTAATGCTGACATTATGTCTATGTTGGATATTATGCTTGTGATCATGTTATTGTCTCTTATGCTTATGGATTATGTCTCATATTGACTAACCCTTATGTTATGCTCTTATGATGTTATTCTAGCTATCATATTTAGTACTTTTGTACTAATGAATACTCTTGCCTACATTCTCATCAAATGTAGGGTTCAGTGATATGAGTTCCATTCTTGAGGATGGGTTTCTAAGGAGCAAGGAGTTGAAGACTTGGTTAGTCCTCATAGCATTGAGGATAAAGCCACCATTTCCTTTATGTCTTTCTTTATGTTTTAAGACTATTGTATGGGCTATGTCCCAAAAGTTATTCAAAGTTGTATTAGATGGTTTGAGACAAAGTGTAGTAAGACTTCCACTTGCTTTTAAAAAGACTTCGATTGTATGGATAAAGTTTTAAAATTTTTGTACTTCTCTATTATCTTATGTTATGATATACTAAGGGCTTGTATGAGACCCCTTCGGGGTCAAGTACGCCATGTTACATCTAAGGTGTACCCCTAGGTCATGACATGCAAATTCGTGCCTACACTATTTCACTAATATTGGGTCCGACACTCCTACCTCCCATACTCGTGGCTAGTTGGTTTCCTTGGCTTTGAAGATTGGTGAGTCCTTATGTTCCAAGGACCGAAACACTTTTATTGATTTATGTCATTTCCATTTTCAAACTTTGTATGTGATGTATGGATTACGTCCCAATTACTTTCCTTATGATGTATTAGATGACTTATGTTAGACTTCGACTTTGTCAAACTCCTTGAAATATAAAAATTCTATCTTTTGAATTCTTTATTTCTATTATCTTATACGATTTATGCTAAATGTCTTGTGTAGGGCTTCTTACAGTCCTATATGTCATGTTACACCTAGGGTATACTTTTGGTTGTGAAAAACTTGGTATTCAGATCATAAGGTTTAGAAAGGTCGTAGGATGTCTCATAAGACACGTCGAGTAGACTCTTGTTCATGAGTGTGAAGCGCTACATATTTATGAATAGAAGGCTATAAAATGTTTAGTAAATTCCACTTCTTTCATCACTCTAAATTCATGCAATAGAGTTAAACTCAATATGTCTCTCTCTCTATCCTTATCTGATGCTTTTCAAGACAAGGACCCTCGAAGAGTATAAGTTAGAAGGAATGCAGGTGAGACTGTGGGAGAAGAAACTCCTCAATCCTTTGGCCGAGAAAGTGACTAACACAGAGTTTGGAGCTGCTTTCCAAGTGTTGGCTTAAGACAATAGGGAGATTATGGTCCCCGTGAACCCAAATGAGGGTATAGAGGCAACTAGAGCAAGATACTTCACTAGGATGAATTTCTAGAGTTTCATTGTTCCAAGGTTGAGAAAAATCCTCAAGATTTCATCGAAGAGGTATACAAGGTTTTGACGATCATGGGTGTGACTCGGTATAGAAGGAAAAATCTACTGCTTATTAACTTAAGGGTATTGCTCAAGTTTGGATTAACCAATGGAAGGAAGAGAGGGCGGTGGATGCGGGTCTTCTCGATTGGGAGAAGTTTAAGGTTGCTTTCCTTGGTAGGTTCTTTTCCCTTGAGACGAGGGAGGAAAAGGTACTTGAATTCATCAACCTTCATCAAGGGAATATGAGCATGAATGAGTATGCCTTTAAATTCACACAATTGTCTAGATATGCTCCTACTATGGTTAATGACTCTAGGGAAAAGATGAGTAAATTTGTTTTGGGAGTGTCTGAAATGGTGGTTAAGGTATGTCACACCGCCATTCTCATGAATAAAATGGAATTTTTTTGTCTTATTCATGATCAACAAATTGAAGAGGAGAAGTTTAAGGAAAGTTCTAGGGAGGCAAAAAGAGCAAACACCGGTAATGGTGACTTTTTACATTCAAGATACAATGGACATGGTCATTCTAGGTTTCATCAAAGGTTTCCTAGTCAAGGTTCCACCAATGCTCCAGCTCCTAAGTTCAACAAAGATAGGGTGTCTAACCCTAAGATCCAAGAAGGAAATGATGGTGGAAATAGATCTTCGGTTCCCACATGCCAAAAATGTTAGAAGATTCATCCGCAAAAATGCATGATGGGTACAAATCATAACTTCGGTTGTGGTAAAAGTGGTCACCGCTTGAGATATTGTCAATCTAGAGTTGACAAGGGAAAAATAGTAGGCAAGATCTGCCTAGTGGTTTGGTTTCAAGTGCTCCAAAGCAAAACCAATTTTATGCATTTCAAACTTGTCATGATCAAGAGGGTTTTCCCGATGTTGTTATCGGTATGTTGAAAGATTTTCATCTTGATATTTATTCTTTGATTGATCTCGGTGCTACCTTGTTTTTTGTGACTCCATATGTGGCCATGGGCTTGATGTTCTTCCGGAGGTGTTGATAGATCATTCTTCTAGCTCTACACCTATAGGTGAATCTATTGTGGCTAAGAGAGTCTATAGAAGTTTTCCCACCTTATCCCATATAGTCAATCATTTTGATCTTGTAGAGATCTATATGTTTGATTTCAATGTTATTATTGGTATGGATTGACTCCATTCTTGCTATGCTTCTGTTGATTGTAGAACCCAAGTGGTCAAGTTTCAATTTTTAAATGAGCCCATCCTAGAGTTGAAATGGGTAAATTCTATGCCTAAGGGTCAGTTTGTTTCTTGTCTTAAAGCTAGAAAAAGGATTTCTAAGGGTTGCATATACCATCTTGTTTAGGTTAGGGATACGGATTTTGAAACCCCTATCCTTGAGTCGGTCCTGGTTGTGAATGAGTTTTCTAAAGTTTTTCCCGATGATTTACCCAATGTTCTTCCCAAAAGGGAAATAGATATTGGTATTTACCTTCTCCTAGATACGCAACCAATATCTATTCTTCCTTACCTTGTGTCTACAACAGAACTTATGTAATTAAAGGATTAATTAAAAGACTTATTGGATATGGGTTTCATTCGACCAAGTATCTCTCCACAGGGTACTCCAGTTTTGTTTGTTAGTAAGAAAGATGGTTCACTTAGCATGTGCATTGACTAACGGATGTTGAACAAAGTTACTATTTAAAATAAAATTCCTCCTTGGAGGATAGATGATTTGTTTGATCAACTCCAAGGTGTGAGATACTTGTCTAAGATTGACCTTCGGTCGGGTTATCAATAATTAAGGGTGAAGAAAGATGCCATTTCAAAGATGGCTTTTTGAACTCGGTATGGACATTAGGAGTTATTGGTAATGTCGTTTGGTTTGACTAATACTTCGGCCTCATTTATGAAATTGATGATAGAGTGTTTGGATAATATCTAGACATATTTGTGACTGTGTTTATCGATGACATCTTGATTTACTCAAGGAGAGGATGAGCATGGCAATCATTTGAGGATTGTGTTGCAAGTCCTCAAGGACCAACAACTATTTGCAAAGTATAATAAATGTGACTTTTGGTTGAGATACGTGGCTTTCGTTGGTCACATTATTTTTGGTAAGGATATTGAGGTAGATCTTAAGAAGATGGATGCAATTATGAATTGGCCTAGACCTCTATCCCCTTAAGATATTTGATGTTTCTTGCTTTTGGCTAGTTATTATAGAAGGTTTTTCTTTGGTTGCCTCTCCATTGACTGCATTTACCCAAAATATAGTTAAATCCTCATGGTCGAAAGTGTGTGAGAGGAGTTTCCAAGAATTCAAAGATACACTTACCTCCACTCTTGTGTTGATTTTACGCGAAGGGTTCAATGGGTTTGTTGTTTATTGTGATGCTTCAAGAAATGAATTAGGGTATGTTCTTATGCAAAATGGGAAGGTTATTGCTTTTACTTCAAGGCAATTCAAAGTTCATGAAAAGAACTATCCTACCCATGATTTGGAGCTAGCGGCGGTTGTTTTTACCTTAAAGATTTGTAGGCAGTATTTGTATGGTGTCCATGTTGATGTTTTTACCAAACACAAAAATTTGTAATATGTATTCAAGCAAAATGATCTAATTCTTCACCAATGGAGGTAGCTTCAGTTGATAAAGAATTACGACATGAGTTTCCTCTATCACCCCGATAAGGTGAATATGGCGACGGATGTCTTTAGTCGACTATCAATGAGTAATGTTGATCATTTAGAGGAAGGTAAAATGGAGTTGGTTTGTGATATTCATAGATTAACTCGATTGGGTGTTCAGTTGGTTGATTCTAATGGATGTGGTGTTATTATTCATAATGGTTCAGAATCATCCTTCGTGTCAGATGTGAAATCCAAGCAAGGTCTTGATCTGATTTTGGTTTACATGAAGGAAGCGGTGCTTAAAAAGTCTAGTGAGGCTTTCTCCCAAGGGGGAGATGGTGTGCTTCGATATCATGGTCATTTGTGTGTTCCTAATGTTGATGACTTGAGAGGGAAAATCTTGTTTGAAGCCCATAGTTCTCAATATTTCATTATATACGAGAGCCACCAAGATGTACCGTGATTTGCGGGGAGGTATATTGGTGGAATGAGATGAAGAAGGATATTGTGGAATTTATGGCTAAGTGTCCTAATTGTGAACAAGTGAAAGTTGAACATCAAAATCTGGGAGGTTTGTCCCAAGGTATAAGTATTCCTACTTGGAAGTGGAAAGATTTCAATATGTATTTTATTGTTGGTTTACCCCGCACCCGGTGGCAACATGACTCAATTTGGGTTATCGTAGATCGTATGATGAAGTCAACTCATTTCATTCCCGTCAAAGTTTCTTATTCGCCAGAAGATTATGCTAGGTTGTATCTTAGGGAAATGGTTAGGTTGCATGGAGTTCCCCTATCCATAATCTCCAATCCTGGTACCTAGTTTACTTAATCTTTCCAAAATGGCCTTGGTACTCGTGTTAAGCTTTGTACGACCTTTCATCCTCAAACAGATGGACAAGCAGAGCGTACTATCCAAACTTTGGAATATATGTTTAGAGCTTGTGTGATTGACTTCAAGGGTTATTGGGATGATCATTTGACTTTGATTGAGTTTGCCTATAATAATAGATATCATTCAAGCATTGGTATGGATGCATTTAAGGCTCTTTATGGTAGAAGGTGTAGATCGCTGATTGGTTGGTTTGTAGTTGGTGAGGTTGCTTTGATAGGTCCCAAGTTGGTACATGAGGCTATGGAGAAAGTTCGGCTTATTAGGGAGAGGTTGAAAATGGCTTAAAGTCGATGAAAGTACTATGCCAATATTAGAAGGAGAGAGCTTGAGTTTAATGCGGATGATTGGGCATACTTCAAAATTTCACCCATGAAGGGTGTGATGAGATTTGGAAAGAAAGGAAAGATTAGTCCCCATTATGTGGGACCATATCAGCTTTTGAGGTGTATTGGTAAAGTTGCTTATGGATTTGATTTGCCTAATGACTTAGCATCGGTGGATTTGGTTTTCCACGTCTCATTGTTGAAGAAATGTGTTGGTGATCACACATCTGATATATCATTGGAGAGTCATGGTATAAAGTAGAGTCTTTCTTATGAAGAAGTTCAAGTTTAGATTTTGGACCAACAAGTTAAGAAATTGAGAAATAAGGAAGTTGCATCAATAAAGGTCTTATGGAAGAATCAAAGGTTTGAGGGTGCTACTTCGGAGGTCGAGGCCGATATGATGTCCTGTGATCCCCATCTCTTTTCCTCCGATCCTACTCTAACTTAAGGTATTTATCTCCTCATGAGTCATTCTTTTGGATTCATGAGTCCTAGTTGTTCTCATGTTTCCTCATGCATGCATGCCCACGAGAAATTTGTTTTTTGAGAAAATGAGTTGGCTTGATTGATTATTTCATAATTATGTGCATTTGAGTATGTTTTGCATGTATGACTTATGAAATGATATTTTGAATATGTAATATGCTTTTGATGAAGCTGCACTCTTATTGGACTGTAAGATCTCCTCCCCTACCCTCCTTATGTTGTCTTGAGTTCCATTCGAGGACGAATATTCCTAAGGGGAAGATATTCTAACACCTAGGAAAATGGAAAAGAAAGAAAAAGTCTTTTTGGGATGCAATCTGTGTCTACGGGTCCCATCTACGAATCGTAGAAGCTTTCCTGGACCGTATATGGAAACTGTAGGAAGAGGGAAAATAATTTTTCAAAAACAATTCTAGTAACCCTTTTTACGGTTCACCAGAATGATCTGTCAGACTTTGTACGAGTCATTGATAAGTCTCGTAGGTAGGTCCCAGACTTAGTGAAATTTTAAGGGGTCAAGTTGGTTTCTACGGTTGGTGTCGACGGAATGTAGAAAGACCTATGGGCCATAGACAGGGTCCATCAAAAGTTGGTACAAAATTAAGGTTTTTGAACATTTCTACCGTTGACCAGTACGGTCCGTTGGACGTTCTACGAATTGTAGGTCCAACTCGTAGAAGGGCTTTGGCCATTGTTTTAAGGGGTTTTTGAGTCTTTTCCCTAATTGTTTTGGATTAAAACTATGTCGTTTTGTCTTCTACCCTAAGCCCTATATAAAGCTTTAAGGTCCTAAAACCACCCACTTCAACCCCATTCTCCTTATTTCCCAAATCTAAACAAATTCACTCCCTAATTTCTCTCAACCTAAGGAAGAATAAGAAGAAAAATCTAGGATTCTAATTTGATTCTCCAATTCATCATTCTTTGTGAATTTTTAGTACCAAGATATGTGGGTATTCACCCATGGAATCCATTCTTCCATGGGGTCCCCAAAGCTTTCCAATTTCTCAATTGAATTTTAGTTGCTCAAGTTAGGGTTTCAATTCAGTCCTTATGGGTTTCACTCATTTATGATTATTATTATTGATTAAATCTTCTAATGCATGATTTAATGTTAAAACATGATATTGAGTTTAAATTATGTTGACCTATACTTAATTTATGATTTTCAACAAAACCTATGATGAACCTATAAACTATGAATTTATGAAGATATGCATATTTTTATGAATTTATGGCTAATGATTTTGGGATGCTTTGGAAGGAAACTATCAATGTTATTGTGAAACATATTTCTCGCATATGGATTCATATTTATGAAAGGTTTTCTCATCCATGTTGAATTGTGTTTAAGAAGTTATTCTATATTTTGATCTAAAAAGTGTGGATTGGTATTGATTTATATTGATATTTGACTGTTATCTATTTCGTTAGGATTTAGACTTAGCACCGAGAGAGCTTTGAGTAGGAGGCTCAATTAGGGTAGTCTCTAGTAGCAACCTCTAGTCCTTAACTAAGTGCCCCCTAAGGATTGTCTTAAATGACCTATCTAGTGCATCCAGTTTAGAAAAATATGATATGTACACATTCTACCTTTGCAAGTAGATTTCCTTTCTTTGGGTATAAGAGATATAATGGATTCCATGATATAACTCTCATGGTCTTATTATCCGTTAAAGCTAATATCCCACAAAATGACTATGTTTCTTCAATGCTTTTCTTATTTACTTTATGCTATTTCCCTTGGCCATAACATAATTTACATGATATTTCATCTTAAAGATTTTAAATGTTCAAATATTGGTCATGTCTTGCATATTTTAAGTCATTTGTGCTATCATGCCTATTTTGTGCATATTGTCCTATACTTAGTACATTCCATTTAATAACACATACTTGTGCCTACATTGTTTCACGAATGTAGGGTTCGATGCACCTACTTCGCATACTCGTGGCTAGTGGGTTTCCTAGTCTTTAAAGATTGGTGAGTCCCATGTTCGGAGGACTGAGATAATTTTATAGATGTATGTCATTTCCATTTTCAGACTTTGTATGTGATTTATGGGTTATGTCCCAGCCACTTTGCTTATGATGTATTGGATAGCTTATTGAGACTTGTGTTAGACTTCCACTTTGTCAAACTCTTTGAAACATGAAAATGCTATTTTTTTGAATTTTTTATGTCTATTATCTTGTATGATGTATGCTAAGTGGCTTGTGTAGGGCCTCTCAGGGTCCAATACACCTAGGTACACCTAGGGTATAGTTTGGGCCTTGTCAAAAATGCTGAAAAAGGGTCAGATGAATCAAAGGAGAATTTTTCAGAAGATGACTGATATACACATCCAAGAACAAGTGTGTCACAAGTGTTGGAGTCCAAATCATTTCATCAAGTTTTCGCCTTGTGGTCTTTGGAGTATAAGAAGAACAATGCAGAAAAACACACTAGGAATGATCTATACATTACTACAAATCACAGGCTGACTAATCACAAGGCTAATTTATCTATTAAATAAACCTTTAGCAGCTATGGAATATTCATTGGATAAGAATATGGTGAAAGGCAGACCTGAAAATCAATCACTATTGATGATGAAGGAAACAATAAAATATGACTTTCTTGCACTGGTGGCAACTGAGTCAGATGATGAAGGAAATCCTTGCTAGTCCCAAGAAACAATTATGATATTGATGACAAAAACAAATTCAGAGGAAGAAAAAGATCACATGTAGTCTAAGGAAAGTTTTCATCAAATTAAAGAAAATCTTCATCTCTATTTAAAAAATAAAATTAGAATATTTATTTTTCATTTTCAAGGATACATATCATTCAACATGTGCTGAAAAAGAACAAATTTAGGAAGACTATGTGTCAAATCCCAAAATACCCCCTAGACGTGACTGGCACCAACTAACACCACCAGACAAGGGTAGAAAAAATCCGTATACTTACCGAAATTATTTAAGCACTGTGATAGAGCATGTGCAACTCCAAAACTCATTAAAATGAAATAATTATCTGATCAAAATCTTATATCGATTAATGAAAATGAAACAACACTTAATTAATATCTCTCTCACTCAAATCCTACAATAAGACCTTGGAACAACTAATAAAGTTACATGAGTGCAACTGTAATGCATGGAAACCCCAAGAAAAGAAGTCATAAATTATAACTAGATAAAACTGAAAAGTAGCTTGCATGAAGAATGCAAAGGCTGTCACGACCCAGGGGTACCCTGTAGATGTAACATGGCGTATAGAACCCCGAAGGACTCCATACAATCCACTTAGCTATCATCACATAAAAACTAGAACAATAAGAGTAAAACAATAGTCCAAGTATAAATCATTTTATAAGACAAAAAGAGGAAGTATAAACTCATGTCGCATCATAGACATCTAAAACAATAGAATTAAATTAGCCCTAGCCCATACATCATGTTCAAAAGAGAAATAAAAGAAGGAAACTAAAACAACAAAGTCCATCCTCGAAGCCACGAAAATGAGCAGCCTAAATATCGGACCCTACATTTGGGAAAAATGTAGGCAAGAGTATGCACTAGTACAAAACAATGTACCAAGTATGATAGCCATACATAAAACATTTAAAACATGTAAAAAGGGACATTCATTTCATGGCATGCAATTGACCAATCTAAACATGATATAAAAGCTTTATAAAACATAAGTCATAAAATCATGGTCAGTGCAAGCTAACTTCATCTTAAAAGCCTTTGAACACATGTGAGATGCTTCTTGAAGTAACCTTAGTTCGTTATTACTTGTGGGGAAATTAGCCTTAACCGACTTGAGACCATGAGAGCTATAACATGATCACCCGGTGTCTCCCACACCGAAAGGGTTGTTCTACTTGCTTAAGGTAGAACCATGAACTTCTAGCTTAAGTGGATCCACTAGCTAATCAACCTATGGGGCCACATAGTTTATGGAATAAGGAGATTGCTACAAAAACCCGACCTATACTACAGGGAGCTTCCATCTCATGAGATTACTTTAGAAATCCAGCCTCTACTATGGGAGAGCTTCCATCTCACTATCAATATCCACTCGGTGCTAAGCATAAATTCCCACGAAGTATTCATTTCTTACTTGACTTCATTACTCATGTAAAGGTGCCCTTGGACAACCAATCCAAGCTAGTTCATTAGGCTAGCTCTTACTCTTGATTCATTTAGGTGAGAAAGCCTTTCAACCTAAGAATCCTTTCTATGTGAGAAAACCTTTCACATCATGTTAGTTATGTGTTTATGAAAATTTCCTTTCAACAACACAACAACACATCATCATTAGTACTTTTACTCTCATAGAACCCTTACAACATTAGCATAAATCTCATAATCAATGCATAAGTCCATAATACTTTCAATCATAAACTGTTTAGAAAACATGAGTTAGATATGGATTTCATCATAAATACATGTAAATTTTGCAATACATGCTTAATTTCATAAAACACTTGCTTTATACTCAAAATCTGTCATCATACGATTCACAACTTGAAAACATAGGTATTACATGGGTTCATGGAGGAATTCATCTTAAAAGCATTGCATTTCATCAATTTATACATAGAAGATCATAATTTAATCATTCAAATCAATAATGAAAGTAACCTATGCTAATTGAAGAAAACCCTAACTAAATTGGGGAATTCTACCATTTGAAATAGAGGAATTTGGGAACTCCATGGATTAAAGGAATCCATGGATGAAAACTATCATACCTTAACTCCAAATGCTAGCCTTCAATGGAGGAATTGGAACCTTAGCTTGAAACCCTAGGTGAATCCTTCTTCTTCTTCTTCTTCAAGTTTCTAGAGAGAATATTTGAGAGGAGTTTTGGGATTCTTTTGTGAAATTGGAAGAATGAAGTAAGTAGGGTGAATTTGGGGTTAAAAAGACTTATATAGGGGTTCTAAACATAGACAAAATGACATAGCTTAGGAACTAATTAATCATGAAAAGACCTAACTAACCTTGAAATAATAACTGACAACAGCCACCGGACGGACCCAGTCGACGGACCGTGGTCTCACTACGGTCCGTCCTGGTGGACCATCGATGGACTTATGGTACTTGAATTTTGGCCCTTAAACCACCGATCCTGGTCTGACCTACGGTCCGTAGGTCGATCCGTGGTTCTGGACCTCAACCACCTTGCCAGGGTAACAATCCACGGACCCACCTACGGTCCGTGGTTCAACCTACTGGCCGTGGTTGGCCTCCGTGGCTGGCACCTGCAACTTCACAAAATTAGGTTTAATTCCTTTTTTCGGATATGTGGTGTTACAATATCACCCCCTTGGAACCATTCGTCCTCGGATGAGATTTAAATTGGTTCTAAAAGATTAGGAGAGGAACTAACAACCGAACCTAACAATGCAATGCATGAAACCAAGGAAGAATTATCGACTCCAAGCTAGGATGTTCTCAAAACATTATAAGAGGGGTGAAACTAATTCTATCAGCCCATTATGCATGCAATGCACATAAATAAGGAAGAAACATCAACTCCAAGCTCAATAAATTCAAATGCATTATAAGGAAGTAGGAACTACATCTAACAACCCATTATGCATGAATTTTCAAAATTACTCATGTTCAAGGAGGAACTACCTTCTCCAAGCTAAAAGCATGGTCAACACAATCTCCTAGAGCCCATATGCTATTTACTCTAAAAAAGCATAGCTAAAGAATGTTCATCAATTCAACTCATGAAGTCTATAGGAAAGTTATACTCAATGCACAACAACTTGAGGAAATTCAAGCATGTAAACTTATTTTCTTTCAAACACACTTTTTCATGAACATGCATCACATAAGGAAATCATGTAAACAAATAAACTCCCAAAACAAAGGTCAAATCAAGAGAAACTCATTACCTCAAGCTAGAGTAGGAGTACAAGGAAAAAGATGAGGATATCGGGACATCATATCGACCTCGGCCTCTCAAGTAGCACCTCAACTAACTGATTCCTCCACAATATCTTCACGGAAGCTACCTCTTTATTTCTCAACTTCTTGACCTGCCGATCTAAAATCTCAACCGGAACTTCCTCATAAGAAAGACTCTCATCAAATCCTAACCCTTCTAAGGAAACTATGGATGTCGGATCACCAACACATTTCTTCAACATAGAGACATGGAAAACCGGATGAACTGATGCCAACTTAATTGGCAGATCTAACTCATAAGCAACCTTACCAACATGCCTCAAAATCAGATATAGGCCTACATATCGGGGACTAAGCTTTCCTTTCTTAACAAACCTCATTACACCTTTCATAGGAGAAATTTTCAAATAAACCCAATCATGAACATCATACTCACGATCCCTTCTTTTCACATCGGCATATGACTTTGGCCAACTTTGAACCATTTTTAACCTTTCTCTAATAAGTCAAACGTTCTCTTTAACCTCATGTACCAATTCAGGATCTATTAGGGAAACTTCACCCACCTCAAACCAACCTATGGGAGATTTACACCTCCTTCCATATAGTGCCTCAAATGGAGCTATATCAATACTCGAGTGATAGCTATTATAATAGGAAAACTCAATCAATGAGAAATGGTCATCCCAATTACCATTAAAATCAAACACACAATCTCTCAACATATGTTCCAAAGTCTGAATAGTATGCTTAACTTTCCCATCGGTTTGGGGATGAAAGGTCGTACTAAGCTTAACCTTAGTGCCAAGACCCTTTTGGAATGACTTCCAAAACTGAGAAGTGAATAGGGTACCACGATCGAAAATAATGGACAAAGGCACTCCATGCAATTTCTCTCAAGTATAACTTGGCATAGTCCTCTGCTGAATAAGAAACCTTGACGGGAAGGAAATGAACTAATTTTTCATCATCCGATCTACTATCACCCAAATAGAGTCATGTTGTCACCGGGTGCGAGGCAAACCAACAATAAAGTTCATATTCAAGTCTTTCCACTTCCAAGTAGGAATGCTAATGTCTTAGGACAAACCTCCCGATTTCTGGTGCTCAACCTTCACTTGTTGGCAATTTGGGCATTTAGCCATAAATCTTGCAATATCCTTCTTCATCCCATTCCACCTATAGACTTCCCGCAAGTCACACTACATCTTGGTGGCTCCAAGGTGAATTGAATACCGCGAACTATGGGATTCAATTAAGATCTATTCCCTCAAATCATCAACATTTGGAACACACAACTGACCTTGGTATCTAAGTACCCTATCTCCCCCTTGGGAGAAGGCATCAACGGCTTTCTTAAGTACCATCTCTTTTAATTCTACCAAAATTGGATCAAGACCTTGCTTGGCTTTTACATCCTCCACAAAATATGATTCGGAACCATTGTGAACCATAACACCACCTTTGGTGGAGTCCACCAATTGAACACCTAATCGAGCTAATCTATGAACATCTCAAACCAACTCTTTCTTTTCTTCTTCAGTATGAGCGACACTACCCATAGATAACCGGCTAAGATAATACGCTACCACATTAGCTTTACCGGGGTGATAAAGAACACTCATGTCGTAATCTTTCAATAACTCAAGCCACCTTCTTTGGCGAAGATTCAAATCCTTTTGATTAAACACATATTGCAAACTCTTGTGGTCAGTAAACACATCTACATGCACACCATACAAGTAATGCCTCCAAATCTTTAAGACAAAAATGACTGCCGCTAGTTCAAGGTCATGGGTAGGATAATTCTTCTCATGAACTTTAAGTTTCCTTGAGGCATAGGCAATCACTTTCCCATTTTGCGTAAGCACAAAACCTAACCCAATTCGTGAAGCATCATAATAAACCATAAAACCATCCGTCCCTTCCAGTAGGGTCAACACCGAAGTGGAAGTAAGTCTATCTTTCAACTCTTGAAAACTCTTCATACACATCTCGGTCCATACGAACTTAGCCTTCTTTTGAGTCAAAGTCGTCAAAGGAGAGGTAATAGAAGAAAACCCCTCAACAAACCTTCTATAATAACAGGCTAAACCCGAGAAACTTCTAATATCTGAAGGAGTTAGAGGTCTAGGCTAACTCTTGACCGCATCCGTCTTCTTAGGATCTACCTCAATACCCTTACTTGAGACAATATGACCAAGAAAAGCTACAGATCTCAACCAAAATTCACATTTTCTAAGCTTTGCAAAACGTTGTTGGTCCTTAAGAACTTGCAACATAATTCTCAAATAATACATATGCTCATTCTCACTCCTTGAGTAGATTAAAATATCATCGATAAATGCAATCACAAACATGTCTAGGTATTGCCTAAACACTATATTCATCAAGTCCATAAATGCCGCTGGAGCATCAGTCAAACCAAATGACATTACTAGGAATTTATAATGATCATACTGAGATCGAAAAGACGTCTTCGAAATGTCATTTTCCCTCACCCTCAATTGGTAATATCCCGATCGAAGATCAATCTTAGATAAATAACTTGCCCCTTGAAGTTTGTCAAATAAGTCATCTATCCTTGGAAGAGGATACTTATTCTTAATAGTCACCTTGTTCAACTGACGAAACTGTATACATATACGAAGAGAACCATCATTCTTTCTAACGAACAAAACCAGAGCACCCCATGGAGAGATACTCGATCAGATGAAACCCTTGTCTAACAGATCTCTTAACTGTTCTTTCAACTCCTTAAGTTCAGCTAGAGCCATACGGTAAGGAGGAATAAAAATAGGTTGCATATTTGGGAAAAGGTCATTACCGAAGTCTATTTCCCGCTCGAGAGAAATACTGGGTAAGTCATCTGGAAACACTTTTGGAAACTCATTTACAATTGGGATCAACTCAAGAGAATGGGTTTCAGAATCTACATCCCTCACCCAAACTAGATGGTAAATGCAACCCTTAGAAATCATCTTTCTATATTTAAGACAAGAGACAAATTGACCCTTAGGCATAGAATTTCCCCCTTCCACTCTAGGATAGGATCATTTGGAAACAAAAATTTGACTACACGAGTTCTACAATCAATAGAAGCATAACATGAGTACAGCCAATCCATACCCAAGCTAACATCAAAATCTAACATATCAAGATCTAACAAGCCAACAAGAATAACTCTTTGGGACAAGGAAATAGGAAATTTTCTATATACCCTCTTAGTTACCACATAATCACAAATAAGAGTAGAGACAACAAAGGTTCTAACAACACATCAGGGAGCACATCAAACCTCTTAGCCACATATGGCATCATAAAAGACAAAGTAGCACCGAGATCAAGTAAAACATATAAATCTAGTTGAAATACTTTCAACGTACTGGTAACCACATCGGGAAAACTCCCTTGCTCATCATGAGTTTGGAGTGCATAGAAATGGTTTTGTTTAGGAGCATTGGAACTCAAACCAGTAGGAGTAGATTTTTTACCCTCTCTCCCTTTAGCCGTAAGTTTTGGGCAATCCCTCATTTTGTGACCACTTTTACCACAACCATAACAACCGTCTGTGCCGGCTAGACACTTACCATCGTGCTTCCTTCCACACCTAGTACAAGTAGACCTAGACAATGAATATCCACTAGCATTTCCTCTTTCAGGCTTAGGGTTAGACACCCTATCTCGGTTGAACTTTAGAGGAGCATTAGAGGGATCTCAGCAGGAAATCATTTGTCGGAATATAGGACGACCTTGCCCATCAGACCTTGCATGAAAGAAATTACCATCACCGATCTTTGCCTTTTTTACCTCTCTAGACATTTCCTTAAGTTTTTCCTCCTCAAGCTGTTGTGCATGTACCATGAGAAAAGAGATATCCGTGTTATAAATGAGCATGGCGGTTGGGCACTCTTTAACCACCATTTTGGACACCCCCGAAATGAACTTACTCATTCAAGCCCTTGAATCCGCAACCATTGTTGGATCATAGTTGAACAATTGAGTGAACTTTAGAGCATACTCCCTCACACTCATACTCCTTTGCCAGAAGTTAATGAACTCGATCACCTTGGCTTCCCTCATCTCTAGGGGAAAGAATCTATCAAGAAAAGTGGCTTTGAATTTCTCCTAATAAAGAGGACCCGTATCTTCTGGCCTCCCTTATATCCATTGATTATACAATATTTAAGCCACTCCCTCTAGTTGATAAGTGGCAAACTCTTCTTTTTCTACCAGTGTAACTCCCATGATCCTCAAAACCTTATACACATCATTGATAAACTCTTGAGGATCTTCCTCAACTTTGGAACCATGAAACTCCGGAGGGTTCATCCTTGTAAAGTCCCTCACCCTTGAAGCCACCATACCCATTTTTGGGTTCATGGGTACCATAACCTCTCTATTTTCTTAGGCCATCACCGTTTGAGCCAACATTGGAAAGTGGCCCTAAACTCCACCTTGGACACTTGTTCAGCCAAAGGATCGACTGGAACTTGAGGAGCTTAGGGAGGAGCTTCTTCTTCCTCATTCTCCCTCATACTCTTTCTAGCATAAGCTCTTCGGGTAGCCATATCCTGAAAAACATAGGATACACATTAGGAGATAGACTTTATAGAGTTAAACTCGATCACATGACTTAGGAGTAATGAAAGAAGTTGAGTTTCCTACTTATCTTGTAGCCTCTCATTCCTAAATGTGGCGCACTTCACACTTATGAACAAGACTCTACTAGACGGGGCTTATAAGACATCATAGGACCATTCTAAACCTTGCGCTCTGATTACCAAGTTTGTCACGACTCAGGGGTACCCCCTAGATGTAACATGGTGTATAGAACCCCAAAAGATTCCATACAAGCCACTTAGCTCTCATAACATAAGAACTAGAACCATACGAGTAAAATAATAGTCCAAGTCTAAATAATTTAATAAGATGAAAATCGGAAGTCTAAACTCATGTCTCATCATAGCCATCTAATACAATATAATGAAATTGGGCCTAGCCCATTAATCATGTTCAAAAGAGAAATACAAGAAGGAAACTAAGACAACAAAGTCTGTCCTCGAAGCATAAGGACTCACCAAATCTCGAGAATCAATCAAATCACCAACTAGCCACGAAACTGAGCACCCTGAATATTGGACCCTACATTTGGGAAAAATGTAGACAAGAGTATACGTTAGTACAAAACAATGTGCCAAGTATGATAGTCATGCATAAAACATTTAAAACATGTAAAAATGGATATTTCATTTCATGACATGCAATTGACCAAGCTAAATAATGATATAAAAGCTTTATAAAACATAAGTCATAAAATCATGGTCAGTGCAAGCTAACTTCATCTTTAAATCCTTTGAACACATGTGACATACTTCTTGAAGTAACCTTAGTTCGTTATTACTTGTGGGGAAATTAGCCTTAACCGACATGAGACCATGTGAGCTATAACATGATCACCCAGTGTCTCCCACACTAAAAATGGTTGTTCTACTTGCCTAAGGTAGAACCATGAACATCTAACTTAAGTGGATCCACTAGCTAATCAACCTTTGGGGCCACATAGTTTATGGGATAAGGAGATTGCTACTAGAAGCCCGATCTCTACTACGAGGGAGCTTCCATCTCATGAGATTACTTTGCAAACCCAACCTCTACTATGGGAGAGCTTCCATCTCACTATCAATATTCACTCAGTGCTAAGCACAAATTCCCACGGAGTAGTCATTTCTTACTTGACTTCATTACTCATTAAAAGGTTCCATTAGACAACCAATCCAAGCTAGTTCATTAGGATAGCTCTTACTCTTGATTCATTTAGGTGAGAAAGCATTTAAACCGAAGAATCCTTTCTATGTGAGAAAACCTTTCACATTATGCTAGTTATGTGCTTATGAGAATGTCCTTTCAACAACACAACAACAACATCATCAGTGGTACTTTTACTCTCAAAGCACCCTTACAACGTTAGCATAAATCTCATAATCAATGCATAAGTCCATAATTTACCTCTTGAGGTCAAAAACCACTTTCAATCATAAACTCTTTAGAAAACATGGGTTAGATATGGATTTCATCATAAATACATGTAAAGCTTGCAATACATGCTTAATTTCATAAAACATTTGCTTTATACTCAAAATCCGTCATCATATGATTCACAACTTGAAAACATAGGGATTACATGGGTTAATGGGGGGATTCATCATAAAAGCATTGCAATTCATCAATTCATACATAGAAGATTATAATTCAATCATTTAAATCAATAATAAAAGGAACCCATGCTAATTGAAGAAAATCCTAACTAAATTGCGGAATTCTACCATTTGAATTAGAGGAATTTGGGAACTCCATGGATGGAAAATATCATACCTTAACCCCAAATGCTAGCCTTCAATGGAGGAATTGGAATCTTAGCTTGAAACCCTATGTGAGTCCTTTTTCTTCTTCTTCAAGTTTCTAGAGAGAGAATATTTGAGAGGAATACCGAGTGTTACAAAGGTTCATCTTAGCAACATAATCAACGCGAATGAACTCGTCAACCACTAGTATCACCCACTTCAATAATATCTACAAAGACATGCAGGTAAGGAGTGAGCTATATCATGTAACACCTTAGATTTAAGAAAAGGGAGAAAAGACCTTTTTGGGCTGAAGTCGAGTTTTATGGATCCCATATACGAAATGTAGAAGCTTGTACGGGCCGTAGATAGAAACTGTAGAAAGGGAAAAATAATTTTTTTAAAATCAAGTCCTAGTACCCTTTTTCTGTTTCACCAAGACGGTCCGTCATACTATGTATGAGTCTTATATAGGTCTTGTAGGTGAGTCCCAGACTTAGTAAAATTTTGAGGGTCAAAGTTGGTTTCTACGATTGGTGTCTACGAACTGTAGAAAGACCTACGAGTCGTAGAAGTGTTCCGTAAAAATATAGGTGATTTCATGGTCATAGTTGGTCAACGATTGAGTAGTACGACTAGTAGAAAGTCTCATGGTCCATAGGTCAGAACCGTAGGTAAAGTCTAGCAGTTATTTTAAGGGGCTTTTGGGTCTTTTCCCAATTGTTTTAACTCAATGCTATATTATTTTACCTTTTAACATAAGCATGATTTAAATCTTTTAAGCCCCAAATTATCAACATTTAATTCATTCTTCTATTTCCGTAAAATCTAACCAAATACATTCTTCCAATTCCCTCTCAATATCCTAAGAAAGAACAAGAAGTTAGGGTTCATTCAAGGGCATCAATTCACCATCCATATTGATATTTTTGTAGCAAGGTATGTGGGTATTCACCCATGGAGTCCTTTCCTCCATGGGGTCCCCAAGGTTTTCAACGTGTCCCTTCAATTTCAATTGATTCAAATTAGGATTTTCAATTCAGTCTTTATGGGTTTCACTCAATTATGATTTATCGTTGTTGATTTAGGATTTTAATGCATGATTCTATGTTAAATAATAATGTTTAGTTGAAATTATACATGTTGACCCATGCCTAAATTATAATTTTCAACTATCAACCTATGAATTTTGAATGTATGAATATATACATATTTTTATGAAGTTATTGTAAATGAGTTAGGGATGCTTAGAAATAAAAGTATCAATGTTATTGTGAAAGGTTTTCTCACATGTTATTATGATCATGATTCTGAAAGACATTTCTCATATATGAATTCACATTGGTGAAATTTTTTCTCATCGATGTTGAATTATGTTTAAGGAGCTATTTTATGTTTTGATCTTGAAATATGGGGATTGGTATCAATAACCTTTCCTATGTTAAATTGATATTTGACTTTTATCTATTTCGTTGGGATTTAGACTTAGCACCGAGAGGGTTTTGAGGTGCAGACTCAAATAGGGTAGTCACTAGTAGCAACCTCTAGTCCCAAACTATGTTCCCCCTTATGTCTTAAATGACCTAACTAGTGGATCCACTT
Source organism: Solanum piurae (assembly GCA_029582685.1). NCBI lineage: Eukaryota > Viridiplantae > Streptophyta > Magnoliopsida > Solanales > Solanaceae > Solanum > Solanum piurae. The sequence goes on from JAJOOO010080531.1 coordinate 24,028, forward strand.
TAGAAAAATATGATATATACAAATTCTACCTTATCAAGTAGACTACTATTCTTTTGACATGAGGGATATTCTGGATTCCATGACATAGCTCTCATGGTCTTATTGTTGGTTAAAGCTAATATCCCACAAAATGACTATGATTTCTTTAAGATTTTCTTATGTTCCTTGTTTCAAATGCATTGCCTATTTCTTATGGTTTTCATGTTTTACTTTCAAGCCTTTAATTGCTCAAAATATGATCATGTCTACATGCTTTAAACCATTTATGCTATCATGTCTGTTTTATGCATGTTGCCCCATACTTAGTACATTCCATGCACTAATGCATACTTGTGTCTACATTATCTCATAATGTAGGGTATGGCGCTATTACCTCGCACGCTCGTGGCTAGACATCTATTGGATGTTTCAAGTGATTGGTGAGTCATGATGTTTCGAGGACAGAGACACTTTATAGGTTTATGTTATTTTTGTTTTCAAACTTTGTATGTGATATATGGGTACGTCTCAATCACTTTCCTTATGATGTATTAGATGTTTTATTGAGACTCTTTTTAGACTTTCACTTTGTCAAACTCTTTGAAATATGAAATGTTTTATTTTAAAGTCTTTATTTCTATCACTTGTATGATGTATGTTAAGTGACTTGTGTAGGGCCTCTAGGTTCTATACGCCATGTTACCCCTGATAAGATTGGTATTGAGAGGAAAAGGTTTAGAAAGGTCCTAGGATGTTTCATAAGTCATACCGAGTAGAGTCTTGTTCATGAGTGTGAAGCGTGCCACATTTATGAATAAAAAGCTATAAGACATTTAGGAAATTCCACATCTTTCATCATTCTAAACTCGAGCAATATAGTTTAACTCTATATGTATCTCTCCTAATCCTTATCCAATGCTTTTGAGGATATAGACAAAAAAAATGCATATGTTAGGAGGAATTTGAATGAGAATGTGAAACAAGAAGCTCCTCAAGCTCCTCAATAAGCTCCATAAGTTTAGACCGACCCTTTGGCCGAACAAATGACTTGTGCAGAGTTTTGAGCTACTTTTCAAGTATTGGCTAAGCCATGATGGTCAAGTCAATAGGGAGGATCTGGTCCTCGAGAACCTAAATGTGGGTACAGTGGCAACTAGAGTGACGGAATACACTAGGATGAATCCCCCGGTAGTTTTATGGTTCCAATGTTGAAGAAAATCCTCAAGAGTTCATTAATGAGGTATACAAGGTATTGATGATCATGGGAGTGACCGGTGTAAAAGGTGGAATTGGCCGCTTATCAACTTAAGGGTATTTATTATGTTTGGTTCAACTAATGGAAGGAAGAGAGGGTGGTTGATGTGGGTCTTCTTGATTGGGAAAAGTTTACGGGTGCTTTCCTTGATAGGTTCTTTCCCCTTGAGATGAGGGAGGCAAAGGTACTTGAATTCATTAAACTTCGTCAAGGGAATATGATTGTGAAGAAGTATTCCTTGAAGTTTATGCAATTGTCCAAATATGCTACTTTTATGGTTGCCGACTCTAGGGAAAATATGAGAAACTTTGTTTTGGGTATGTCCAAAATGGTGATTAAGTAATGTTGTACAACCATGGTCATTAAGGAAATGGATACTTATCGTAAATGATTCATTCTCAACAAATTAAAGAAGAGAAACTTAAGAAGAGGTCTAGGGAGACAAAGAAGGTAAAGATCGGTTATGATGACTTTTCACATTCAAGGTCCGATGGACATGGTCGTTCTAGGTTCTGACAAAGGTTTTATGGTCAAGGTTCCTCCAATTCTTTGACTTATAAGTTCAATAAATATAGGGTGTCTAACCCCAAGCCTCAAGGACGAAATGGTGGTGGAAATTGTTCTTTGGTTCTCGCATGCCAAAAGTATGGCCAGAGTCATTCACAAAAATTCTTTATGGCTACGGATAATTACTTCGGTTGTGATAAAACTGGTCAACGCTTGAGAGATCGTCCTTCTAGAATTAATAAGGGAAAGGATGGTAGGCAAGCTCTGCCTAGTTGTTCGGGTTCAATTGCTCCAAAGCACAACCAATTCTATGCACTTCAAACTCGACATGATCAATAGGGTTCCCCGATGTTGTTACTAGTATGTTGAATGTTTTTCATCTTGATGATTATGCTTTTCTTGATACCTATGCTACCTTGTCTTTTGTAACACCATATGTGGCTATGAGGTTTTATATTCTTCCTTATGTGTTGATAGGCCCTTTTTCTATCTGTACACCTATTGGTGAATCTATTGTTTCTAAGAGAGTCTATAGAAGTTGTCCCGTCTCCTTATCCCATAGAGTCACCCATGTTGATCTTGTATAGCTTGATATGTTAGATTTCAATGTTATTTTTGGTATGGATTGGCTCCACTCTTGTTATACTTTTGTTGATTGTAGAAACTGAGTGGTCAAATTTCAATTTCCTAATGAGCCCGTCCTAGAGTGGAAAATGGGAAATTCTATGCCTAATGGTCAGTTTGTTTCTTGTCTTAAAGCTAGAATAATGATTTCTAAGGGTTGCATATATCATCTTGTTCGGGTTAGGGAAAAATTCATTTCTAAGGGTTGCATATATTATCTTGTTCAGGTTAGGGATATGGATTTCAAAACCCCTACTCTTGAGTCGGTCCCTGTCGTAAATGAGTTTTTGTGAGTGTTTTCCGATGATTTACTCAGTATTCCTCCCAAAAGGGAAATAGACTTCGGGATTGACCTTCTCTCCGAGATGCAACCTATCTCGATTCCTCCTTATTGTATGGCTCCTATAGAACTCAAGGAATTACATGAGAAATTGAAGGACTAGTTGGATAAGGGTTTCATCTGACCGAGTATCTCTCCATGGGGTGCTCAATTTTTGTTTGTTCGAAAGAATGATGGTTCACTTTGCATGTGTATTTACCACTGGAAATTGAACAAGGTTACTATTAAGAATAAGTATCCTCTTTTAAGGATAGATAATTTGTTTGATCAACTCCAAGGTACGACTTACATCTCTAAGATCGAACTCCGGTCGGGTTATCACCAATTGAGGGTGAAGGAAGATGATATTCTGAAGACAACTTTTCAAACTCTGTATGGTCATTACGAGTTTCTGGTAAAGTCGTTTGGTTTGACTAATTATCCAACCGCATTTATGGACTTGATGAATATAGTGTTTAGAGAATATTGTGACATGTTTGTGATTGTATTTGTTGAGGACATCTTGATTTACTCAAGGAATAAGGATGAGTGTGCATTTCATTTGAGGATTGTGTTGCAAGTCCTCAAGGACTAACAACTCTTTGCAAAGTTTAGTAAATGCGAGTTTTGGTTGAGAACCGTGTCTTTTTTTTGTCACATTGTTTTGGTAAGGGTATTGAGGTATATCTTAAGAAGATAGATGCGGTTAAGAGTTGTCCTAGACCTCTATCCCTTTTGAATATTCAAATTTACATGGGTTTGGTTTGTTATTATAGATGGTTTATCGAAGGTGTTTTATTGCCTCTCCATTGATGGCATGGACCAAAATAAAGTTAAATTTTTATGGTTGGAAACTTGTGGAAAGAGTTTTCAAGAATTGAAAGATAGACTTACCTCCGCTTCGGTGTTGACTTTACCAAAAGGTTCCAATGCATTTTTGGTTTATTGTGATGCTTTACGGATTGGCCTAGGGTGTGTTCTTATGAAAAATGGGAAAGTTATTGCTTATGCTTCACGGCTACTTAAAATTCATGAAAAGAACTATTCTCCTCACAGTTTGGATTTAGCGTCGATTTTGTTTGCCTTAAAGATTTGGAGGCATTACTTATATGGTGTCATTGTCGTTATTTTTAATGACCAAAAACATTCTCAATATGTGTTCGAAAAAAAGGATCTAAACCTTTTCCAATGGAGGTGGCTTGGGTTTTTAAAGGATTATGACATTAGTGTTCTCTATCACCCCGGTAAGTCGAATGTGGTGACAGATGTTCTTAGTCGACTATCAATGGCTAGTGTTGCTCATGTGGAGGAAGATAAAATGGTTTTGGTTTGAGATGTTCATAGATTGGCCCGATTAGGTGTTCGGTTAGTTGATTCTAATAAAGGTGGTGCTACTGTTCATAATGGTTAAGAATTGTCCTTTGTGTCGGATATGAAAGCCAGATTTTGGTTAAATTGAAGGAAGCAGTGCTTAAAATGTCCGTTGAGGCTTTCTCCCAAAGGGGAGATGGTGTGTTTCGATATCAAGGTCGTTTGTATGTTCACAATGTTAATAACTTGAAAGAGAAAATCTAATCACAAGCCCATAGTTCTCGATATTCCATTTACCCGGGAGCCACCAAGATGTACCATGACTTCCGGGAGGTCTATTGGTGGAATGAGGTGAGGAATGATGTTGTGGAATTTGTGGCTAAGTGTCCATATTTTCAACAGGTGAAAGTTGAGCATCAAAATCCAAGAGGTTTGTCCCAAGATATTAGTATTCCTACTTGGAAGTGGGAAGATTTGAATATTGACTTTATCGTTGGTTTACCCCGCAACCGATGACAACATGACTCAATTTGGGTTATTGTAGATAGTATGACGAAGTCAGATCATTTAATTACCGTCAAAGTTTCTTATTCGGCAGAAGACTATGCTAGGTTGTATCTAAGGGACATGGTTAGGTTGCATGGAGTGCCTTAATTCATAATTTCTGATCGTGGTACCCAATTTACTTCACAGTTTTTGAAATATTTCCAAAAGAGTCTCCCCCGTATCCGAAAACATACCAACAAGCAGATTTCCAAAAGTTGTAGGGGCAACCCATGGTTACCACCCACGGACTATAAGGTGACCCACGGTCCATTCTGGTGGTCCGTGGTTCACCACCTGCAGCCCTTCCCAGAATCAACTCAGGAAAAATGGCTAATTGTCAACCACAGCCGGACCCACGAACCGTAGGTCAGACCACAGACTGTGGTTCAGGTCGAGGGATCAAGGCCCCATAACATAGTCCCAGAACCCCGTCGATGGTTGACCAGCACAAACCGTTGGTCCATCCAAGGTTTGTTGGTCAATTCCGTCGGTGGCCCCGACAAATTTTAAGTCAAGGTTCGTTTGGTCTTTTCCTTATGTGTTAGACTCCTAAACTACATCGTTTAACCCCTAAACTACATGGTTTTGGTCAGTTTTCGCCTAGTAAACTAATTAGAACTTACCCTAGTCAACTCATTCTCCAAAATTCATATAAGTTGAATGAAACGAAGGAGAAAGAGTCGACCAAGCCCTAGTCCAAGAACGCAACAGATTTTCAGCAGTTTCAGTCCTGAAATCGAAATATTTCTTAGTGGAATTCATCACCAGGTATGTGGGATTTCAATAGTGGGTTCCTTTCACCCATTATGTACCTAGAATTCAGATTCTTGATTCTTTCCATATTATCTTCCTAGGGTTTGTAGAATTTTACCATATTATTATGAATTAGCTACTTGATGTTTCTAATCAGATTATCAGGATATTAGTATTGTTTTGCATAAATTCTTTCATAAATTCATAACCGTAGCTATGTAGTTCTTTTAGTTCATGAATTACACATGTTAGGTCTGTTATCTCAGTTATACATGCCTCATATTTGAATGTCTCATTGTCAGTACATTAATGTTGCATTTTCAGTTAGCATGTCAGTATTTTGAGCTATACAGTATTACAAAAATTCAGATAATAAATTGTTAATTTCGTATTTAATTGGGAGTAGCTTAATACTGAGTGGGCTAGGGTTAGTCACCCTCAAGTCCCACAACTATGTGCCCTGTAGGTTGTAAGTCCCCTCTGTGGGCATCAATTTAGTGATCATGTCAGTCATACCTTTATACCTCTGGCAAGGTATATTCGGTCCTCTCGATGGGGCGTATACATCGGACTCGACATTTAGTTTATGTGGTTTTATGTCGGTTATTAGTAGCTCCTTTACAGTCAGATTCTATTGCCTTGACCATGTTATCAGTTACAATCATATTTCAGTCTCAGCATGTTATAAACTTGGTCATTGCATTCAGACATTTCATGTTCAGTATAACATCATGCTTATCTTATCTCATTGCTCAATTATATTCTTTGTTCAGTTATGTTTATTATCCATCTATATTCTATCCTGCATGCTCAGTACCTTTCAAGTACTGACAAATATTCTGCGCTACATCTTATCATGATGTAGGTTCAGGTCCTCAGCTTCCAGATCATGCATAGATCGGTTCCCAATCTCCAGTTCAGCAGTATCACTGGTGAGTCCTCATTCTTTGAGGACGATTGACATGATTATCTTTTCTATTTTAGTCTTTAGTTTCAGTTTTTGCTAGATTCTGGGGCATGTCCCAGCACTTCTAGTCAGTTAGAGGGTTATTTCAGACATAGTTAGTTTTAGCTTTAGTATTTGAGTTTGACTTTGTAGTTGTTGTTAAACTCTCAGTGTTTATATGTTTAGATAGTATATGGGTATTCCCCATCATTTCAGTTTACATGATGGTTTTGCTTCCACACAGTATTTCTTTACTTCAATTTATTTAGTATGCTTATGATATGCTAGAAGGGTTAGTCTGGGGTCACTAATGATTCTAGGTCCCGTGTCCGCATCCAGGGGGTAGTCTCGGGGAGTGACAAACTTGGTATCAGAGCATTAGGTTCAAGAGTCCTAGAATGTCTGAAAAGTTGCACTAAGTAGAGTCCTTTTCACGAGTGTGAAGTGAACCACATCTAATGAGAGGGAGGCCACAAAGTGTTTTAGGAAAACTTCACTTTCTTTGATATTCTTATCGTGCGTAGGTGTAGCACCCCGTATCGAAAACAGACCAAAAATGCAGATTTTGAGAAGTTGCAGGTGCAACTCACGTTTGACATCTATAGACGGTAGGTCAGACTACGGCCCGTGTTGGTGGTCCGTGGTTCACCACTACAAACTCTCCCCAACCCAGCTCAGAAAATTTGGCTAAGTCTCGACCAACGGATAGACCCACGGTCCGTAGGTCAGACCACGGTTCGTGGTCTGTGTCCATGGATCGAGGCCTCCTTTACACAACCTCTGACATGAACTACGGTCGACCAGCATGGACCATCATTCGATCCATGGTCCGTAGGTCTAACCGTAGGTAAGGGTCAACACCAGTTAGCTGAAAATTGTTGAAAGGTCAACTTCAGATGGTCATAACTTTTATCACAAAAGGAATTATGTATCCCATGACTTATGATATGATAGATAATTCAATCCTCTTTCTAACACCACTGAGTTTGCTAAAATCCGACCTCAGAGTGAAAAGTTATGCTCGTTTTAGTGAAGCCTTGTCGGGCAGACTCGATCGACGACTCCAATCGATGGACCGTTGATTGATTGACGGCCCGTCAGTCCCGTCCGTCGATCACTCCGACAACAGTTAAGTCAGGGGTCTTTTGGTCTTTTCCTATTTCGTTTAACCCCTAAGATACGTCGTTTAGACCCTAAATAATGAGATTTTAGTCAGTTTAAGCTTAGAAAAATAACTAGAACTTACCTAAGTTAAATCATTAATCAAACTTAGAAGAATTAGATAGCTAATAGGAGAAAATAGGTCAAGAACCCTAGTTCAAGAACGCAACAAGTTTCCTCTAGTTCCAGCCCTGAAATCGAAGGATTTCTCCGTGGAATTTATCACCAGGTATGTGGGATTTCACTAGTGGGTTCCTTTCACCCATTAGGTCCGTAGATTTCAGTCAGTATTATGAATAGACCTAGGGTTTCTAGAATTACAGTAGATCATCATGTATTAGTAATTAACATGGTCCAAATCAGATTATCATGTTATTGCTCAGTTTCTTGCATGAATTTCAGAACCCTAGCTATGTATTTCTTTAGTTCTTGAATTACACATACTTGGTAAGATATTTCAGTTATTCAGTTATACATGCCTCAGTTATTAATGCATCAATATCAGTTTAATTGTTGCATTCTCAGTTTGCATGTTCAGTTCTAAGCTATCCAGTATTTACAAAAATTCAGTCATAACCAGTTAACCACTTAAATCATTGGGAGTAGCATAATATCGAGTTGGACTAGGGTTCAGCGTACCCATATAGTCCTAGAACTATGAGCCACGTAGGTGTAAGTCCCCTCGGTGGACAACATCAGTTTAGTGATCACGCCAACATGCCTCTATACCTCTGGCCGGGTATATTGGGTCCTCTCGATAGGGCGTATACATCGGACTCCACATTTAGCTCATGTGGTTTTATGTCGGTTATAAGTAGCTCCCGCAGTTCAGTCAGACTCTATTGCATTGACCACATTTACAGTTCATTTAGTATTCAGTCAGCATGTTATAAATTGGTCACTACATTCAGTTATCTCAGCATTCAGTATTTATATCATGATCAGATTATGTCATTGCTTATTTGCTTTGTTAAGTTATGATATTATTTCAGTTTTATTCTATCTTGCATGCTCAGTACCTTTCAAGTACTGACGCATACGTGCGCTACATCTTCTCGTGATATAGGTTTAGGTTCTTAGCATCCAGATCACGCCTAGATTGATTCCCGATCTTTAGCTCAGCAGCATCAGTGGTGAGTCCTGATTATTCGAGTACTAGCGACATGTTTATCTTTATCGCTTTTAGTCTTTAGTTTCAATTTTGCTAGATCTAGTTGGGGCATGTCCCAACATTTCTAGTCAGTTTAGAGGCTTATTTCAGACATAGTTAGATTCAGCTTAGTATTGAGTTAATAACTTCTTTG